>JAHWLE010000008.1:0-68839 GCA_024679135.1 Phytophthora foliorum
CGGACGCACGTCGGACGCCGCGGGCTTGGGCACGGGCCGCGCGCTCACGCTGTGGGACCCGAAACGCATGGGGGAATGCGGAAGTGCTCAAGTGACACACTGGCTGGATTGGGCGTCGCGTTGTAAGAACGCGGAATTGTCGGGTTTAAACGGGGCAGGAGTGATTGTCGGGTCGAAGCCGCCGAGAGACTGGGCGGCCGGTGCGACCAGCGAGGGATGAAACGCGAAAAACGCGGATGAAACGCGAAAAAGGAAGTGAAGACGCTGGGCGGTTGAGGGAACAACTGATGAGCCCGCGTTTTGGTGACAAACCTTTGTGGTGCAACAGGCTGCGGATACGAGAGTGAATGTTCGGGAGACAGGAGACTGTGGCCACGCTGGCCCATCCGGGCGGAGGAAATACCAAAAACACCGACGCTTTTTGCACTCTTCACTGCATTTTCCCCAGTGGGTGCCTTCCAAATCCCCTCCCAAAGGTCGCGCATTAAAAGTTTAATCGGGAGGAATTGTTTGGTGAGACCACTTTTTGGTCTCATCAAACAATTCTAATGCGACTCTTAACCGGCAACATGATTAAACACGTGACTGATCTCCAACCACTTTGGTGCGCATTAAACCCATTCGTAATTTAAATAGATTACCCGATTAAAAGGGATCAAACCGGTTTATAGGGGTTTTGGTAGGCACCCAGTGGCACCGATGCATAAACTGGCGCGGTGCCCACGCCAGCGCCTGGCCAACAATTTTATGCTCATATTTAATTAACGGATTATCTACCTATAGAAAACAATTTAGTAAGAGGCCAGTTTGCAGCGCTCACTTGCCATCTATCTCACTTACGATGAGTGCGTCCTTCGTCGCAGCGCTGGAGCGCCTTGTCGACAGCGGGGACTACGGGCAAATACACTACGAGTTGGGCAAGATCAAGACACGCATGGCATACAGCAAGGGCAGATACATACTGGCTCCGTTCTCGTGGGAGCGTGTGATTGCGTTTGAAGCTCCTGCTCTACTTTTTGTTGGCGCCTGCAACGCTGTGGCCGGCGTCTGGGGTCACGCCCGCATCCCCGACGACCCCCAACAGCTACTTGACGCGCTAGGGGCGACCAGTATCCTTCGACATGTGCAAGAAGGAGCCAGAGAAGAACAAGAAGCAGGTCGATTTTGCCCCTCGGATCAGTACGCAGTAGCGCTGTCTAACTACTATTCGAAGCTCCGCTTTCGACCCAGTGAAGCCTACGTATACAAGTCGGAGTACTGGCTTCAAGCGCAAAACCGGGAGTCGCCCGTACACGTCGATCATGGTCGCGTCATCTCGTACTTGCCTCCGTGCGCACGGGACTGCTTCAAGATTTGGGTGTTTTTCTTTCCTGCTTTGGACAAGGACACGCATTTCAACTACGCCAACAAGGAAGACTCATTCAATCGGATGCTGGGTACGACAGGCAGTGATGTACTAGTTCAGCGCCCCGGGGACGTCGTGTGCCTGAACAACCTGGTGTTTCACTCGGTGCTACTGGTGTACAAGCCTGGAACGGCTGAAGAAGACAAATGGGGCGGCATTTTCGGCGACGTTGTGGTTTGTGAAGCGGACCGCGTGGAATCATTTCGTTATGCGACCAAGGTGGCTTCAGGAGCCAAGCGAGGCTCTCGAGAAGCGTGGGAGTCCCTTCTTTCCGCGTACGCTGTGATGGAAGGCCGTGGTTATGACCCTGCCAACTTCGAAGATAAGAAGAAACGCTTTATGCGAAGCTGCAATTGCCGGAGAAATCGTCGAAAGCACGCACAGGCGCGAACGCAAAGAAGGAGAAGAAGCGCAGACTCAAAGAGAAATTGGCTGCGGTGCGTGCTGCCAAAACCAGTAAGTGAGCGTAGCGCATTGGGCTCAGATTCCAAATTTATGAATACATAATTTCAGTTCTCTGCCATTCAATACAAGTTTAAATATTGATTTTCTTTTCGCAGCCTATTTAGCAATTTTGATTTTCGGGAGGTAACCGCTTTGAAACTATTAGTGTATGATCATCCTCTACAACTTCTACAAACCAGTTTTTGTCTTGTTGAAGTTTTCGCTTTTTTATTGATGTTCGGCCAGACCCCTAAATTTCGCTATTCTTTTCGCAGCCTTTCTGGCCATTTTGATTTTCATTAAGCCAACGCATTGGTGGTTTCAAGCTATAACCCCCCCCCCCCCTCTACAACTTATACAAGCCAGAATTGGTTAGTGTGCAGTTTTCACACGTATCCAATGAGGGCTCAGCTACATTCTGATTTTCAAACACTCTTTTCGCAGACATATCTTGTACTATTCATCTGCTGCAGGTTTTCACAACTGCGTTAGAACTGTTGCGTAGCACGTTGCAACTTGTACAAACCAGATATTGTAAGCGGGATCTATTGCCCACGCCATGATCAGATGTTGAAGTGGCGGCAACGTCAACATCCAAGGCGAGGGTTGGACGCAGCCCCAGTTCCCATTAAAGTAAAGCACTGCATTGAAGACATATAGCATTCCTAGCTGTTTACAAACGATAGTTTGCACATGACAAAGTACGATATTGCTGCTGTAATACCTATGCCATAGTGGTAATGTCTAGTTTTCAAAACGCAGCCTATTCTGATCGGCCCATGGTACAAAGTTCTTGTGGTTCATTAACGCCAGCACGTAGTCTTGTGAACAACTTGTACAAACCAGAATACCACTAACACGCGGCTATCTATAAACAACAATGAACCAGTTCAGCTGCAATTTATGGACGCATTCAAGTTTATATTTTTAAGGTTCCGTCGACATGTTCACTACACATAGTCATCTCTACTCTCTATCTAGCACCTGCCCAATGTTGCGTGGTCGACCAGCACTTCCAGCTGCACCTCTACGTGCTTTTGCGCCGCGGTTCACTAGCGTCTCTCTTTCTAGTATGTCCGTGGCGCCGCGACTCTCCATTGTATACAGCGTGTGGATGCAAGATCCATACTTGTTCCAGAAATTGCAAGGACACGACCGGGATTGCATATCCACGGGCCAACCTGACGCAGGCATTCCGCGTGTCTCCATATTAGCCGTGAGTTTGTTCAGCTGCGACGCGATTGGTAGATCTTCGAGTGTCTTGCGTCTCGTCTCGTCAAAAACACGAGGAGAGGGACGGCTCAATACACGGACAACGTCACGCGAGAGGTCCTCTGAATCGTCGGCTAGCAGAAACGCGATGCTTGTTCTTGATGTAGAATGCACAGATAGTAAATCCGCCCGAGCCATCGCTCTGACACGACGCACGAGCCTGGCGTCAGGCTCACAGGTGATCGTAAATATCTTGGCCGCCACACTTTCGCTCTCACACAGGGTCCGAAGCAGTGGGATGAGAGCACCTATCTTCAGCTTGCGGCGCAGCGTGACGTCTCTTTTAATTGCAGCATTGTATGTCTCACACGGATTGTTGGTGGTTGCGTAACCACAGGGTGTGTGGAAGCAGTGCCAGTGCCAGAATCGTTGGTTCAACCATACCTTCGAAAAATACTTCGACAAAACGGCGAGGTCCTTGTTCTTTGCCCAGCGTTCTTACACCTCGGTAAGATTTTCGTGGAAGGCTGCTTCGCTTGTCGTGAAATGCATGTCGTGGATGTCTGCTATTACTGATGAAGCAAGGTTGGCAACCATGGAGCGTGTTTTTTTCGAAAATCTTCTTGGCCACATGGAAGTAGCACATAAGGTAAATGTACTCACAGTCTCCTCCGAAAACTTCTTCAACAGCGTTCCATTGGGCTGCGTCAGCATCTCCCATCACGTAACGGACCTTAAGAGGCTTGCCCACCACATCACAGAACACTTGGCGAAGCAACTGGAGAACTTCCGTGTGTTGCTCTTGCTGCTGCTGCGAGACACTGAACACCGCCAAGAGATGGAAGCGCCTTGCTCGATCCGAAATCACAACAACGATGACGGGGTAGCCTACTTGGGTGAGCTTGTAGGTGGCGTCGACGTGAAGAATAAACGACGCAGCGTCCCGATCCACGCGACGTAGAAGTTTCTTGGCGCTGACTCCGATGACAAACGGATCAGCGTCACTCCCGTTGCCAATAACAGGATTACCGCTCACATCTGTGCGCTTTGTAAGCGTGAACGCAGCAGCTTCTTCCTCTTGGCAAGTGAAGAAGGTTTCTTGCACCTTGCGGTGAACGTTATCGCGAAGGTCGTTACCGCCAAGCCTCCCCGCAACGTGGTGGTGCGCATAGCGCTGGACGGTGACCAGCGTTGGTGCCGAGGTCTCGTTCAGGTTGAAACGCTGGACAAGTGCGTTCCAAATGCGTTTGGTCTTGAGGCCTTGAGCAGACCAATCCATCACTACCGTCTTCATCGCTTGAGTCAACACGGGCTTGCGAGCACTGCGAACCGAGGTGGCATGGATGTAGGACTCCTCAATCATTACCAACAGTTTCTTCTGACACGTCATGACGCGAGCTCGCCATGGGCATGCCGCAGTGGTTGTCACTTTCGTGCATGCCTTGCACGCGCAGGTTAAACGCTGCACTCGCATCAGGTGCGGATCGGGGTGCATGCATACGAAGCACTGGGTAATATCACTCTTCTTCACTCGGAACTTCTTGAGACCACCCAACAGGGTGTCGGTCTCGATCTGCGGCATTGCAGACGCGAGTAGCTGCCAAAGGTGTCGGAAAACCATCGGGGACTTGGGGGAGCGGGAAACGCAGGTGGGGGAGTGAGTAGGCAATGGGTGGCTTGCTAAACGATCAGGCGGCCCACCTCCATCAAATTTCTGGTTATAATTCAGGTGGGGGGGGGGGGGGGGCTTTGTGGATTGGTCAAAATATTTTGTCTGGCGAGCCCGAGTGCTGGTCTCTGGGCTAGAGTGCAGGTCGCCATGTTGCGGTGTCATCATCAGAATAACGGGTGGCTGTTAGGTATCGGTCGGTGCCAGCTGATTTTCTGGGGTGCAGGTTGTACAGTTTTGGTGTTTTGTGGACGAAGTTTGGTGTAAACAGTACTCCCTCATCCGGGCGGGGATCGCCTGCATAAACTCAACACCATATGGAATGTGTACGATTGGTGTGGCTTGTACTCGTCTTTAAGTACGAGATTGTGGCGCGTTTTGTTTGACTCAGTTTCACTATGGAGTGGCGCGACGAGAAGGAGGCACTGCTGGCGACGATCCGGAGGCAGGAGCAGGAAGCCTCGGCGCTCGCCAGGCGCTTCAAGCTGCTGCAGAAGACGCTCAAGGAACAGCAAAAGCTGTTGGACAGGTACCAGCGCGCGCTGGGTGCCGCCGACGCGTCTAAAGCCCAAGAACCAACTCCCGTAACAATTGATAAAACAAGTAGCAACCGTGCGACGAAAACTCATGTTGAAGATACGGGTATTGTCAAATTGACCAAAAACCGTGTTAGCGATACGGCTATTGTCAAAGCGGCCAAGTCAACAGAGGTCGATTCTACGTGGATGAAGAAGAAGATGGCAGGGTTTTCAGATCTCACAACAATTGCAGAAGTCGGGTCCGTGTCTATTCCAGAGAAGAAAGAGGTCCGGGAGAAGAAAGAGCCGACCCAAGAGAAGAAAAGTGATACCGCTGTGTTCAAGCCCAAGGCCAAGAGAAGGAGTGAAGTTCTGGCTGCTACGTGGGCAGAGGAGAAGAAGAAGTTGCTCAAGAAGCCCAAGTGGGAGCAGGCCCTGACGTCTTCAGGCACCAACAAGGAAAATGTCGGGGCGGCCAGCAGATCCAACCAGGAGAAGAGCAAGACAGGCTTCGCCTATGTCGAAGTGGTGCGCAATCGAGAGGAGAGGAAGGCGTTGCCTGCGCATGACTGTATGGAGTGCAAAAAGTACTACGACGCACTAGGTGGACTGGGAGAGGTGGACGCTGCTGCGCAGAAGAACAAATGCTCGCGCCATCGGGCGAGGTTCGAGCCGTATCAGACACCGGATGATTTTTGGAGGTTGAGCTTTCCAGACTCCGAACCGGAACCGAGGTCGCCCTCGGTGATCTGAAGTGGTGATCAAGACGTGCGGAATGTGGTGGCGGCTTGCAGGTGCGCTTCCTAGCGAGCCTGCAGCGCGAGCTAAGCCCACCTCTTTGAGCACATGTGCCAGCTAGAGCTTTAAACCCGCGGTGATCTATATAGATGTATTATAGTTTGGTTAGACAGCTATGGTTTCGGTTATCCCTATGGCTATGGTGACAGCTACCACTTTGGCTACGGCCACGACGATTGCAAGAAGCGTCACCACGGAAAGAAGTACGGAAACTACTTCGGCTATTGAGTCTTTTAGTTCGTGCAGATGCAAGTGTAGCAGAATGCAAACAAGTGTAGCGTAAGATCAACAATAATGCCAATGTGAGTGTAATCATACAGTTCTCATTGGAAATGAGTCATGAATTCCCAATTACATGTAACAGATGACACAGTGCAGGTTGGGAAACAGCATCGTATTAGCTCTCAATCTGCTCCAGTCAGTGACTGCTGATAGACGTGTGACGTTGCAATGGATTTGATGTACCGAGGGATGAAGGCGCGGCAACGAGAAGTTTTTGCACCAAGCTTCGGACCTCATACTGTATTTTGGATCAGCCAGTTCACAATAGCATGGACCTCATCGATTTACCATTCAGTACTCCCGTACTCTTGCAGTCTTACTACAAGTAGGGTTTGCATAGTGCATTTGGTTCGCGCCTTGCAGTATGACCGCAGTGACGAGTTCATGTGGTTGGGAATGGTACTCGCAGAAACCCGAACCATCGCTCTTCGAGCTGGACGGACTAACCAGTACTTAGCTGTTGACCAGCGTGGAAATTACCCCCTCAACGCAAACGCTCTAGTCGATGCTGAAGTATTCGAGCTTCACGGATGGCTGGTTTCGTATCGTATCGGACGGGGAAATTCCTGACGACAACGGTGTGCGGCGAGGAAATGTCGTGTGACGATAAACGCTGGAATGAGAACTTGTTGCTCCCACCGTGGAATTCGAGGTGCAAGTGCCTTAAATACTGACATGAGCGAAGTGAAAAATTTGCTGGAAGGTGTTTGTCAAATACTTCGAAGTACTCGCTTCGATCGACCGCAGACGCTGATAGCATGACATTTGGTGAGAGGTGTAGCATAACTAGGAATTTGAATTAGGGAGAGAATTTCACAGCGACTTCTTGTGAATTATGTCCTAGCATTGATCGTTGCGGATTCCAGGGGTATCAGGCTGGGAATTACACCAGACTCCGTGCGTTGTGATATGAAATTTAACAACAAGTATAACAACACGTTGGTATGAGGTATTTGATCGAGCCCCGACACCGCGCATGTTGACACAACTTGAGTGAGTGAAGGAAGATGTTCAAGATATCCTGAACCCTATCGTGTGGAAGCATGAAAAGAAAGTAGTTCATGGTAACGCTGTTCACCTTTGAGGCAGCGTCGAACGGGACCACATTTTTTCGATGCATTCGTCGATAACCATATTAAGAGCAGCCTTTGATCGAACAGTGCGTCAGTCTTCAGGTTTCTCGTCCTAGTCCTAGCAGAAAGCGATAACTGTATTGGAGCCGTTGCTGCGCCTAATAATGAAAACGTGCAGACCGACGGGGACCTGCGTTGCCGTTGCTGACAGTATAAATACCTCAGCACGTGATAAGTTGTTACGCGCAGGAATCAAGCATAATTGCTTTCCAATTTTTGCCAGGTACCGAAATCACTGATCGTACATGGGCATTCTCGAAACATGGAGGCAATACTCCAATGTGGCGCAAAAATTGCAGCCTCGAGGCTGCTATTCTGTTGAGCGTCTCCGCCGATTGAGGACCTACACGGAAGACTCGAGTTATTGGCGGCTTTTGTCCGTTTGCCTTCTCACTCCAGTACCCAGCGTTGCGTTGGCCACCATTGTAGAATCAGTTCCTCTCGCACCCCCTGAAGCTGGACCGTACAAGAACTATATTTTCTGGATTCGAGCTTGGATTGTTACGGGTTTCGTGGATTATTCGATGGTGATGCAGATGAGTCAAAGTCTCTCGCGACTCAAAATGCAGCACGGGTACATCGTGACGATTGCGCTGATTGGAAGCATTATCTCCTTCGCCACTGTATTCGCAGTAGCTGTTTGGATTTCGTTCCCGGTGCCGTTTAGTATGTTGGTGGCCTCACCTCCAAGTGTTATTGTGATCTTGGTGGGCTTTGGGTATTCGTGGGGCCATCGGTGGCAGTCTGAGGCTGGCTTACGCCGGGATCTCGTCCGACACATGATGGTATTCATGTGCCAAGTTTCACTAACTTTTATCTATCCGCTGTACATATTTGGGTTTACCTCACTCAGCGGAGTAAGGCAATTATGTTATGTGTTGTTGCTCCCGGCGATCAAGTCTGTGAGTAAGAACTGGATTAGTCACACTCTTGCAGACCAGGATGATATCAAGCCTGAAGTCGTCATATTCAATGTCGAGGTTTTCAATGCGCTTTACGTATCGTCAGCTGTGCAGAATTCTTCATCTCTCGGAACTACGATTGCAATCATGCTCATAGACGTACTGCATTTTTGGTTTTCGATGCGAGGGACCATGGGAATGCTGACTAAGGTGAAGGAGCTAATGACGAAAATCCCACCAAACCATCCTAGTGCCAGTGAGAACTTTGTGGAGGTGGCATTGCGGATATTGGCAATACAAGATCGTGCCGAGTCGAGCGATCGACTACGAAGTCGAAAAAACAGTAAGAAACTGAATTCCTTAGCGCTTAAAGCGGCACTTACCCCTAAATTCCTAAGCGAGGGAAGCCCCTTGAGTGTTCGAGCTCCAACTCACGCAGAGATACTGGCGATAGTGCCCGTTCCAAAAGACAAAGGCATTTTGAAGCGAACATTGCCCAAGCTGACCAAAGTGGTTCCCGTAAATACACTGCAGCAGGATCTTCCTAAAGCGATCCACGTGAGAGGTCCAGGAGCCGAGCTGAAATCTGCTAGGCATTATGAACGACTTGAACAAATTTTCTCCCGCCAGGAACGCGCTGATTTCATTAACACAACAACACGCGTACTTTATACGACCGAGTACCTTATATTGGTGGAATACACAGAAGCAGTTCTCCCCATGGTCTATGGTACGTGAGGCAGGAACAACCTGCATATTATATCTGCTGGGCTGACACAGTTGTTGGTTGTCTCTGTATGCTAGCACTGTACTCGACGGTGGCATTTCACTTGCCAAATTGCGTTTACATTCAGTCGCTCGCAGAGCTCTCACAGCATGAACTTTTCGTGAACGTCGGGCTTGTGCTCACCTACAGCATGCTGGAGCTTACGTCCCTGGTACTCGCCATGCTTGTACTAAAGCGCACAATCGGAATATCGTCACTCGATCAACTTGGATTCGTTTTGGAGACACAAGCAACGATGGTCCAGTCCAAGTTGATGTTGTGGTTTGTCTACGTCATGCAGGTCCCACTCGAGCACGTCGGTAAGTGCTCAGCCGTACGTTCGAAGCCTTCATGATGTCAACTTTCTAACCCGTATTTCGATTGCGAACAAGTAGGCACCGACTTCACCTTTAAGTTCAAATGGGCTCACAAAACCTAAGTCCGTTGATCATTTATCTTCTGTCAAAAACTGGTTAAAAATTCGGACTTGTATGGGGGACCAGACCCTGATCCTGTGTCGAAAGTTGAAACCTCCATCGGCAGGCCGTTAATAACGACGCATGGAAGACCAGCTTGGATTAGACTTGTTTATAAGAAAGCAGCTATAAAGTGATCATGCCCGTGAATCGTGATCTGCCTGCTGGAATCCCGTCCCGAGCACCAGACCGTGCGGCTGGTGCCAAGAAGCCTTCGGGGCTGAACGTTGCGCGATTCATCGCACGTGAGGAAGAGCTCCATCAAGCAAAGCAGTACACCTACTTTAACGAAACCAATGCAAGTCGTGCGCGTTGGGAAGAGAAGCAAAATCGACAAACTGGTAGCGGTGCCCGCATCCAGCAGAATAAGCGGTTTGAGCAGAAATTCTGTGTTGTCACGGTTGAAAACTTTCGTCTGACGTGCTATCGCGCAATGCAGACTTGATGAAGAGCGAGAGCTGCTGAACAAGGAGGTTCTGGCAATTCGGCAGGCTCGAGTGAAGAAGTACTACGAAACCTGTTATCAAGAGTACGTACGATGCCGAGCTGCAGACCACGACTGCCACTCTAATTTCCTGTGCGTTGGTCACTTTAGATGGGAGCAAGAGCTGCGAGCTCGTGGGCTAGCACTCGTATGTGATCGTGACTAATGGTTCTACAGTGAGGCAGAAGTTGAATGACACCAGAGAGACACAGCTTCATCGAAAATATAAACAACCGCCGAATAGCATGCACCATTCGTCCTTTCCGTCATATAATGCGACTTCATACAACTCCTTCGTTTTCCAACAACGGCTTCTCAGCACTATCGACACGGTTGCATTGGTCAGCACTTGGAACTTCTTCTTCGATCTTCGTTGATGGCAGCACTGCATAGTGCACAGGTGTTGTTGTAGATGGGTAAACTAGCAGCAGATACAGCAGCAACGCGATGTAGAGCCCAGCGACAATGGCCAGTGCAGCCCACGATACTGCTGACAGGTTATCCGACAGATTCTTGACGAGAATTGTGTACACAAGCGAATAGTTCACACTGCAAAGAAGTGCCGTACCCACTACGAGTGCCACTGCAACCCACCGCGTGTTTACGAAAAGCGGACCCATTAGCCGTTTGCTGGTCGTAAATGCCAGCAAAGGCAGTAGCGCAAAAGGAAGCTGCACACTCTGCAGCACGTTAAGTAGCTCGTTGAAACGATCACTCTTGAATTGGCGATGCTGGCTAATAAGCGCCACGATCACAGCAGGAACCAGCGCCACGGCCCGCGTAAGAGCCACTCGCTTCCAGGCTGCAATCCGAATGTCCAGAAAGCCTTCCATAACAAATTGGCCAGCATAAGTACCAGTCATCGTCGACGCTTGACCGGAAGCGAGCAGACCGATGGCCCAAACCACTTTAGCGTATCCCCCCAGAGCCTCACGTACAGCTTCGCCAGCCTCTGAAAGACCGATTTCTTGGCAGTATCCAGCTGTCGGCGCTGTTCCAAATGCCATAGCTGTCATACTATCCCCGTGTCCGGCCACATAGCATGGCGTGCACTTGCGCACCGTTTCCATAATCCCCGCTGTCACATTTTCCCCAAACACTCCACCCCTGCCAAAAACGCACACGTCCCCCGAAAACGCGTCGTAAATGGCACTTCCGGAACTCAACGCGGCCTTGGCCGGAATACACGACGTCTGGATATCGCGTCCATACAAACTCGAAATCGGGTTGCTACTCAACTCGTAGCACTGCTTACTGAAAAAGCTGCTGGCAAAGACACAAATCACCGCCGAGTTGATGAGGAAGCTCACGAACAGAGCCAACGCCGCTTCCAAGCTGAAATAAAAATTGGCCTCCTTGACGCGTCCGGGGGACCTCGTATCAATTTTCCTGGCCTGCACCAACGCCGAATGCAGAAAAATGTTGTGTGGCATAATGATCGCGCCCAGCATCGCCACTGCCTGCATGGTATTCTGCTTATCCATTCTGGGTTCCACCACTCCTTTCGCAATTTCCATTGCATCTGGGTCGCTCATTGTAAAGTCGGCGAAAAAACACACACACATTGTGGCGATCAACAATAAGAAAAACATCTCGAGATACCTACTTCCTGCCTCTTTTCCCGACCTATGGAGAGCCAGGAAGGTGAAAGTGTCCAACCCCGTAAGTAGGCACCCGACCCATAATGGGAGCCCAAAAAGCAGCTCAAAAGCGACCGCCGAGCCCAAAACTTCTTGGATGTCGCTGCCGATGATGGCGAGCTCCGTCATAACCCAGAGCCCAAAAGTTACGACTGGGGGGTACTCGGAGCGACATAATTGGGCCAAATGGCGGCCCGTGCAGGCCCCCAACCTGGCCGCCAAAATTTGGTAGAACCCTCCAAAGAGGGTGCTGAGTAGAACGACGTAGAGCAGTTGGTAGCGCGTGTAGGCTCCGCTCTGGAGATCCGCTTCGAGGTTCCCCGGGTCCAGGTAGGCCATGCTCATGAGCCACCCGGGCCCAGTGTAGGACCAGAAGACAGACCACGAGAAGGGAGGGCGATGTGGAGATTCGGTAGAGCGCGGAGGTAGGGCGGGTAGAACGGACGAGTCGGTAGTGGCTATCATGACGCTGATTCGGGTATGATGGTCTCCAATTTCTGAGTTGAAGCTCGAAACGTCTGTATAAGCATAACTACCCCGATTTACTGACACTGGCACCGTTTAGTAGTTCTGTAGCTGTGACGGTATGGTCATTCCCAATAGGTGACGACCTTTACACAGTAATACTAACGTGCAAGATCGTGGCGTGGACCAATCGACCTCGACAGGCGACGTCATTGGCCACGTACGTGCAGGTTCGTGTCCAACGCAAGGTGGTTGGTTAGATCGGACAGAGCAGTAGCCCTCCCTCTTGAGGAAATTCACAGAGCATTTGGAACCAACAAGTAAAACTTGGGAACTTGCAGGGCAAAACTCGAAAAAGAGGCATCATCCACCCAAACGAGCCGTGAGCTCCATCAAAAATGACGGACACGGTCGTTTCGCAAAATCAAATGTCGAGTCGGTGAATGTCATTGAGGGCATCGTTCCAGGCTTGATCATCCGAGAAACAAGAACCTCCTTCATGACAGTAGAAAGCGACTGCTTTCCGACGAACTGCTGAAGAAGATCAGGCGTTTGGACGTAGACGGTGGGAAAGCGTCAGCGCTAGGGAGTCCAAAATCGTCTACATAAGTCGAGCCAAGCATTTCATTAGGAGCTCCTCGACAGACTCATCCTCAACCACGAGTCTGCTTCTGCCTTGAACACCTTCGCTTGTCCTGGAGGGTAATCGAGCCCTCCATACTTCAGGACCGCAGCCTTGAACGCTTCCATTTCTTGGTTTCCTCTGAAGCGCTGCAACGACAGCATGCCGTTTATCATCACCACGTATACGATCTTCAGTTCGTGGTCTGCCATCCTCGATAACTTGAGCTCCACACCGTTCAATAAACAAATGCAGAGTCAGGATGATGCTAATCGACTTCGTGATCCAATCAAATTTAAAGCTGAGATCAGACCCGAGCGAAAGCTCCATCATGTACACAAACATTCGCCTTATCACAACCAACGTGATGATCCGAGACGAGAACTCTAGAGCGTCATAGACCAATACATTGCGAGTGCTCGACAGAAGTTCGGCACTTGATAGTTGGCTTACGACAGGTAGTAGACACTGTTGGGTAAATGAAACAGAACCACTCGATGCGAACCTGTGCAACCCAAAGTCATCAAGAACAGAATCGTTAGCCGCAACATACAAACTGCAAGCTAGAACAGTTTTCCTCACAGTAGACGACTGGTAGGACCACTTCGTCGTATTCTATCAGCACGAGGTATTCCAGAATGAAGAGCAATCGTGCGATTTTGTGGCACGTTCTGAACTCGTAAAAATGGTCTCAATGCCAGGTGGTCCGTCGGATGTTGTTGTGGTGCTTACTTTGAGATCCTCCGTTGGCGCAAGTACTGGGTGTTGAGGTTGACCCACGGGAAATATTTTCCTTGACAACCGCCGCAATTGACTTTGACAGACCCAATGCACTCTAGTTCAACCACACCGACGGCGTGGCATTCTGTATCAAATGCTTTGCTCAACATTCTTCTCGATTCAACCCAGGACTCAATTCGTGTTCCCTTTCGTTGGGTGTCTTCGTATCGATGACTTGGACTCGACATTCAGCAAGAGCTCTGCTATCTGCACAAAGTTTGCGTTCGCCATGGAGCGACCTTGTCCGTAAGCCTCTTAACGCCATTAAAACCCTCCAAAACGGCAAGCATTGATATCCAAAAGTGTATCAAGTCGACGCTCATGATAATGACCGCGAAGGGGCTCTCTGAAATGCATTCGCAACGAAGAGTGCATTGAAGATCTCCACATTGAAGATCACCTCCTCGGGATTTAAGTCGTTGCGATCACCAAGTGCTCTGCTAATCCAATTTTTGGCTATGGGTTTGATAATTGGCAAAACGATAACAAATGATGCTTGATAGAAGCCCGTGAGCGACACGAATTCTTAAATGTAGAGCGGTTAAATGTATGTGAGCGACATCTGACAGCCCAGTACCATCATTTGCTGCTCTACCTCAATTCTTAGCAGCGGATCTGCTTTCCAACGAGATCCCCAGACGTACACACAGCACGCAAAGAGCACTATGGCGCAGGGTGGAGAGGCGATTAGCATCCCGAATGGAACTGGAAATTCAAACACTGCGGCAACTCCGAAGAATGTCAGCGATGTTGTAATTCTAGTGAGCACCCCGATAACAACAGTGTACCACGTCTTCACTTCAATGCGAGAAGTATTCTGACCTGGATAGTTGGATCACTAATACTGCAAATGGTACATGTACATGACTATGAAGACGCGAATAAAGAATACCCTATTGGCGTTGACATACTTTTCGGGTGCTGCCAGTGGAGCCAGCTCGATCAAAACGGCTGAAACGAGGATGTGACATCAAACAAACTGTCATCAATCGTGTGTAGACCAACCGTTCCATGTAGCTGTCAAGCACATGAAGGCGCTCATCCGAGTAATGTCCGTGAAACTTGACTTGATTAGCGATCCATGCTACCCACAGTCGTCGTCGACGGGTGTCCGGGGGCCTATTCGTAAACTGCTCGATGGTCGAAGAAAAGCGATTCCGGGTAAATAAAGTAGTAACGAGGAACCTACATGTACTGGACGCTACTTTTACATGGAAATGACCCACAAAGAACGTCGAATTGAGTGTGTTTTAACTGCGAGTTGCGTCTGTCAGTCGGAGTAGTAAAGCAATGAGCAATAAGCTTGTAAATTACCGCAGTCCTGACGCTCTTGAATTAATTCGCAGATAGAATCTCCCTCTCCACCGTCATCCTGGAAGATACTTGATTCTGGCATGACACAACTTCAAATGTGTCAACTGTTTGTAGTGTTCCGCTTCGAGATCCCGCGAAGGTGACCTATCCATTACTGGTAGCCCCCACTGTACATGTGACAATCGAAAAGCACTTCCCGTCTGGACGAACTGCCAAGAAAAGCGAGATGCGCCTTTATTGGATGAAGATTTCACCTTGTTAACAACATCATCCACACAATTTCTCACTGTGCATGCAGCTTGAACCGTGCCGAAAGCATTATGTAATCTTGTGTTGTTGTGGAGACGCAAAATAACGGGGATGCGGCACGGCAAATCGGCAGCGTTCATTCTTCCCGAAATGAAAACACTGAGAACGACGCCCAGCGGACTTCTTCCCAGTTTTCTCTAGCGACCAAACCAAAAACGTGGAACGACCTGAAGACTAATATCCAATGCTTTTATTATATTATCACTTTCAAGTACAAAGCGTCCCTGAACCCAACATAATCAAAATACATGCTTCTCAGTTTTGTTCATGACTGCGAACTCGGTAAATTGTTGCTTGACATGCTGCCTATATCTTTGACAAAAAAATAGTCCTACGTAGTAAACCAACTGCATGTAGAACCAACAGTTGAATCCTCTTTCAGGTGAAATGAAGAAAAGAAAGCGATAACATCAAGCTATTTGACAAAGAGAGAGAAAGATGGCATGATTAATCGGCACGCTGCGTTCATCGAACGGCTTAACTTTGCGTTACCGTGAGCGGTCAAGCTTAACCACACAAGCTTTACTACACCTCGACCGGAATGATCTCCCACTCCGTTGATACTTCTCGAAGTTGGATACGGACATCTCCGTGCTCAAAACACGATACGTCGCCCCATTGATCCACCCCCAGTATTTTTTGTGTCTGAGCCGACACGAAAGTGATCCACCCACCACGACCAGGTCTTGGAATGAACGCTTCGGCTTGCACAGCGTTGTCCCCAACAAAAAAACACTTTCCGGTTGGGCGAGCAGTCAAATAGCAGTGGTTGCGCGGCGAACTAATCAGCACGTGACCCTCACTCGAGCGACCGAACCGCACCCACACATGTCTGTCACTTCGGTCTGACATACACACAGCCCGATGAGTACCAAACGCGTTCTGTAAGCTGTTCTTCTTAGGCGTCCGCAGGATCACAAAATGGGTCGGCAAATCTTGAATCTCCATAAACCAGCGATTTCGTGCAAACCAAAACAAAACCAGGAATGCGGAGTAAGACAAGGTTTTACTGACCCTTGTCCCATACGCCACAGAACGGTTGGATTTCAGAAGTGCAATGGAAATGGCCTGCCCACTGTAGAATTTGAATGAGATCAGTCTACAAAGAAATCGAGAAGAATTGCATAACAGAAACGATAGATATTGTTTGTTGTTTTCAGTACCGGGACTAGCATTATGCTGTACCTTCGAGTAGAAAAAATGGTAGAAAATGAAAACGTTACTTCACAATCCATCAACGATGGATTTAGACTCAATACATCACTTTGTACCAAACTTGACCATTTTCTATTTATCGGGGACATCGACAACAGCTTCCGCGCCAGGTTGTTGACCAAGAAAATTTCGAATTTGCTTAAAGAGAGCCGTAGACGGCTGTGGTCAGTATGGATGTCCGTCCAAGTTGAGTTCCAGGGACACTACTCTATCGAGCGGCTTTTGCAGCTCGAGACCTACATGAAAAAAATGGACTATGGACGCATGATAGCCATTTGTTTGGTAACACCGGTGTCGAGCATTTTAGATGCCGTTTTTATTGAATGTGTACCTTTAACGCCACCACAAGACGGAGCCTACGCAAATTGGGTGTTCTTTATCCGCATCTGGTTCGTTTCGTGCTGCGTCATTGGATCTATGACATTGCAGATGGGTCAGAGTGCTCCTCGCCTTGAGATGAAGACTCGTCATGTCGTGGTGATCGTCCTGCTGGCTGGAATTACAACAGTTCTTACGTTTTTTGGACTCGCTGCAGCATTTGTATTTCCGGTACCATTTGGTTTGTTTATCGCGTCACAACCAGCTACAGGTGTGGTGGTTATGGGCTTCAAGTACTTTTGGGGCTCTCGATGGCAAACAGATTCGTTGCTGCGAACAGAAGTGAAGCAACAAATGGCCGTGCTGGGGTGCCAGCTTGCGCTCACGGGAATGCATCAAACATTATTCATTGTTGTGCTGCCAATCATCAAACTCGTGGCCAAGAATGGGATAAGTCGAGCTCTTGAGGATCGTAACGATGTAAAACCTGAAGAGGTGACTTTTAACGTGGAGATTTTTAACGCGCTTTCCCTAGCGAACGCGCTGCGAAGTGCCTCGTCTTTAGGAGCAACGGTTAATATCATTGTCACGTAATAAGCTGAAAGCTCGAACGAGTCTTGGGCAACTTGGTAGGTTGAAGGCAAAAGGAAGACTGAATGAATTAATAGCTTGTGAAGTGCGCTAGTCGTTACCTACGAGCCCAGGGGGCTTGCTGCTGTGGTTACCTAGGTGCGCAGAGGAGGAAGCTGGAGCCGTTGTCGTGCTCGTTCGTTGCCAATGGATGTTACAATCATGGTTATTGATCTGATGCATTTTTGGATTTTCCATGCTTGACGTTGTGGATAATCTAAATGATGTGAAGATGCTGATGACCAAGATACCGAAAAACAGTATGATCAGCGATGAAAATTTCGTCCAGGTGGCAGTTCCGTCTTCTTGAAACTGAATCCAAGATGGCAAATGGATACAAACCGGGGTCAGACTCGAGTAAGATGAGGAAACTAGTGATCGAGTCGTGGGTCAGCTTGGGAAGCAAGCCGCACGTAGTCATCGCAGTAAAGAGGCAGGCACTTGGAATGAAATGGATCGGCTTTGCCAAGAAATTGGGTCGGCGTATGCAAGTAGTTTCGCCAAAAGTTTCTCCCTTAGTTTCACGGTCCGCTCAGGTTGCTGAAAACGCTGAAACACACAAATATTTAAACCTCCAGGAGGTGTTTAACGCTGGTCCAACAATCGATCCCCCACAACGATTTGGCGTCACTTTCTCGAGATCAGAGCGCGCAATTTTCATACACAAAATGGCTCGAGTGCTCTTTATGCTTGAGTACCTCGTGCTGACTGAATTCATCGAAGCGGTACTACCGATCATCTATAGTAAGTAGTCATTACTTACTTACTTACTTACTTACTTACTTATCACAATGCTGCCAATGGATCTCTTACCTTTATTGTCTTCACAGGTCTGTTCCGAGTGATTCTGTTTCATTTACCCAACCGTGACTACTACGCGTCGTTGGCCAACAGCTCGTACTATGACCTCCTTTCATCAACGCTGAATATCATTAGCTATGGGGCACTCGAGTTCGCATCATTGATTGTATTCATGGTCGTGGTAAAGCTCATATTGGGGTTTTCCTCTACTGTATATGCCAACTAGCATTCGTGCTGGAAAAGCAAGTGGTCATGGTGCAAACCAAAATTGTGCTCTTGTTCGTGTACTTGATGTCAGTTTTGCTATTGCACCTTGGTACGTTCGACAGCGTTGTCTGTTTGCATGTTGGCTGGACCAGGAACTCGTACTCACACGGTTATGAAAAGGGTCGGATCTCAGCTTCAAATTCACCTGGATTCACTAAAGTAAACCCAAAAACTGAAACAGGAAAATAAAACTTGGAAACGGGACGGGACGGCAAAAGACAACCAGATTCGGTGATTCGTGTGTTCCAATTGCCTTCTATGCCCGTCGTCTCGATCACGAACGAAGCATTGCAACCTGCTCTAGAAATCACATCAATCCTCATCTATTGGTTAGCCGAGTTCGTAAGCCGCTTGGCCTCGAGCTTGGCCACCACCTCCGCCTCCAGACGTCGAATATCATCCATCGTGAGACCGAACCACTCGTCCGTCTGGCATTGAGCCTGGCGAAGCGTGTTGTGGAAAAGCTGTCGCTGCTGGTCGCGAATGATTTTCTCCGCCTGCAAAAGGAAACGCAAAGGTGAGAATGCAAACAATAAGGTACCCACCCACCCTCACGAGTCGTCGAAGTCACCTAGGTCGTACCTTGCCCTGCACACCCCAGTAGTCGAAGTTGATGCGCACCACCTTGTAGCAGGTCATGATCGGGTCGACGGTCTTCATCCAGCCCCGCGTCAGCGGCCCACGCGACGTCTTGACGGACTTATACTACACTCCAGTAAACAACAGGTTATTCCTCATACAGAAAAATAAAACGCAAATACCATCACGAGTTCTAACCGTGGCAGGATCACAGTCCTCCTTGAGCGTCTGCTTCGCCATCTTCTCCGCAATGTCCAAACTGCATCGAATAACAGCAACAATACACAGGTTAGCCCCACAAAACCTGAACTCCTCTATTCCACCGTACACTTCGATCTTGCGCTGGCTGAGCTCGTTGTTGCTCATACCCAGCACGTTCTCCGAGTCCCCACCGTCCGCCTTGTGCATCGACTCGATGGAGATGTAAAACTTGTGCTTCGCCAAGTAACCGTTCACGATGACAGTCACGCAGTGCGGGTACGCGTTCCACGCCTCCTCAATGAGCACCATGCTGTCCTCCGGGCAGCTACACCGCAACCACCACACCCACAAAAATCAGCACCTAAACTCTGCCTAATTGCATCCTTAACGCCCACGTACAAGGCCGACACGAAGCCCGGGATTTTGGACTTGCAATAGTAGTGCTTGCGCGTGTACTGGCCCTTGTTGCGAGGGATGACCCATCCAGAGATGCTCGACACGCCCATGTGACCGTCCGTGTTGTCGTAAGGCTCATTCACGAGGATCTCGACGCCTTCTCCGTCGCCCGTGAGCTTCTCGCTGGCGTTCACGACCATGTAGAGCTGAGCCACTTGGAACTCGTCCACCGACATGTGGAGCGGCACGCGGAACTAGAGAACAGAGGCGCGAGACGTGTGTTAGTGTTACTTTATATATATGAGCTGCTTGGTGCTTTACCTCATGGATCAGGACCATTCTTTCGATTTGGTGACGGGGAAGAACGCTTCAACGGCTTGTAACTTGGGCGAAACGAGACGGTGAGAGACGGAACTGGTCGCGTTACGACGAGGAGGCACTGCGGAATGCAGGACACCAAGTTGCACAGCGAACGGGCTAGCGAAACGAGCAGGAGGCCGCGAAGGAGGACTGCGGACAAGGGGGACGAGACGGCCTTAAGTTTTGCCAAATGACGTAACGGGCTGCTTAGAGAACCCCTGATCCGATATGACGGGGTTATGCTCTTCATCGGTTCTCATCCTACCGCATACCCTTCTCCTACCTCATATCTACTATCGTATTTAAGTCGATGTCGCACGGTACGTTTCGTCTCTATGTGCATGCTTCAAGAGTCTGACACGTCGTCAGAGACGGAAAAGGGCGGAAGAAGGCACAAGGCGCCATGGGCAACAGCGACAGCAAGAGCAAGTTCCGCGAGAGCGTGTACAAGCTCAACAACGAGGTGATCAGCAGCAAGAACCTCGAGTTCTGGGACAAGCTGTGGCGCATCCCCACCGTGGCCGAGGAGATCTTCACGCTCATCCAGCCCGACGACGTGCGCATGCTGCGCCACCAGCAGCCCGAGAACTTGGCCACGATGCTCAAGCAGGCCGTGTCGCAGATCGTGCAGATCGTGGACACGCCCGTGCCCAAGTACTACCAGCAGGCGCTCAACTGCGTGCGCGTGCTCACGCGCCTCGTGCCTTTCATCCTTGAAGAAGGCAGCGACGAGTTCGTGGAGGAGCTTTTCTGGAGCGTAGACAATGGACAAGACGCGGCTCAAGGACAGGAGGAAGATGAGACCAAGGAGGAGGCAGGGACGGCTGAACCACTGGCCAAGCAGATGATCCACGCCATCATGGGACTGCTGTTCCTGCCCGAGTTCACGGTCTCGATCCACGCGTACAAGGGGTACGGCGAGGAGAGACGCAGCGCTACCAGGAGCGGACAGAGCACGACCTCTGGATCGTTGGTGTTCCCGTCGCTGCTGTGGCACTCAGGGGTTGGCTACCCGGATGCGAGCGTCGTGAACTCGTCGAGTTATGACAAGAACCGGAAGGAGGTGCTGGCGCTGCTACTCACGTGCTTTTCCAGCATTTTGTACCAGACGGCGGAGACGTGCAGCCAGTGGAAGGATAGGTTCTTGGAGGTGGCCACGGCCCCGGACTGCCCGTTTGCGCCCACGCTGTTTTACTCGCTCCTGAACATTGTGGTGTCCTATGACCCGGTTGGTTGGGGCGTGCCCTACGCTGGTTCTATCGTCTCGGACGACCGTGAGTTGCTCGTGGACCTGTCACTGCAAGTGCTGCTGGTGCTGCTGGACTTTGGCCAAACGACCGAGACCAATATCACGGCCACGTCAAAGCCGCAACCTGGCAGCTCTACGCCTGCTGCTAAGCGTCGCTCGTCCTCGGTGACTTCCCGATCATCGAACCCAGTGTTTGACGGGGTTCCCAATGTTTACCGCACCCTGCTGTCTTCGCTTCAGAGACCAGAAGACTTCCAGCTCATCTTCGCGGGGCTCTCACGTCTACTGAACAACTATCACCAGTCCATGAGCACGCTGCTGCCGAACTCCATCAAGCAGATCAAGTGCCACCAGGAACTGCTTGTTCTACTCTGGAAGATGCTGGACGAGAACACGGACTTTTTGCACTATGTGCTGAAGAAGGCTGATGTGAACCAACTTGTGGTTCCACTGCTGTTCCTGATGTACGAGGGCAGACAGGAGCCAGCCAAAGTGGGCATGATCCACATCTGTACGTTTATCTTGCTGCTGCTGAGTGGTGAGCGCGATTTCGGCGTCAATCTCAACAAGCCTTTCAACAACCATCTGCCGCTGGACCTTCCCCCATTTTCGGGAAACCACGCTGATCTGTTGATCGTTTGCCTGCACAAGATTATTGTGAGCGGTTACGAGAAGCTCAACTCTGTCTACAACTGCTTCCTGACCATTATTTGCAACATCTCACCGTACTGCAAGAAGCTGAACATGGTGTCGAGTGTGCGTCTGCTGCGGCTGTTCAAGCTGTTCGCGCAGCCGAGATACCTGTTTGACAATGAGGCTAACCACCACTTGGTCTTCTTCTTGCTCGAGACTTTTGACAACATCATTCAGTACCAGTACGAGGGCAACCAACAAGTCGTGTACGCCATGATCCAGAACAAAAATGTGTTCTACCAGCTTAACGACCTGCAGCTTCCACCAATTCGCGCCGCAGCTAAGAAAGAAGGTGAAAGCGCGGATGAAGGAAAGAAGCAGGAACCGACTACGGATGGCGAGTTCGTTCCCACGGTCGAGTGGCTGTCCGCGTGGAAGAAGAAGCTCCCGCTGACCACAAGTCTTCGTCTGCTCCAGTATCTCATCCCGCAGCTGGAGGACGCCTGCCAAAAGGCCGGCGGAAGTCTCGACGAAGATGCAATGCTGTACTTCCTGCGCACGACCACGATGGTGGGCCTGTTGCCCGTGCCTCACCCCATCGTGATCAGGAAGTACCAAATCAACCAGTTTACGCACCTGTGGTTCACCACATTCACGTGGGGCGTCATCTTCCTGCGCAACCAGGTGCTGCCTCTCTTTGACGGCGGTGCCATCACTCTGTTCACCATCAGCGTCCTATAAGGAGAAAGGTACATGATCTATGATACGCTAACCCACGATGGAAGTGGGTAAGCCAGAGAAAGCAGTGCGTTAATGAAACAGCGAGTTAGATATTCCAAATGAGTGCAAATGTTTTCATGCAGCGTAGGGAAGGGTATTGATACAACTCGAGCTTCGTCGGATGCCCTAGCTGTCTTGCGTCTGCAGGATCGAACCCATCATTTCTTTTAGGAAAATGCTGGGGATCTGCGAACATCTCTCCGTCACGGCGTTGGCACGGACAGGAAGTGGTGAAGTAGCTGCTCCATTTTTTCGGCTCGCTGCGCTGCGTTCGCCTGTGCAATTTCGACTTCGTGTGCAGTTCGACGTAGTCGTTCTTCTGGGACCAGCATGCTCGCTTGGTTAGAGCCCACACTCGACACTGTTGAGGCTGAAGACGAGGTAGAGGTTGGTTGCCGGTGATCGTCTAACGCCAATACGCGCCCGACACTTGAGTGGCCCAAATCTTTACCTTGGCTTACTCTGCATGGTGACACGAGACATCGACCAAACACAAATGCCAACTTATCAGCCGTCAGCTTATTGGCTGCGCGATGTCTGAGTACTTCTCGCAAGAAGGATACCAAGTATACCACCACGTTGTACCTCACTGGCGATAACGCATCAAGGAGTGCTCGGCACCCTTGCGCCATATTGCCATTTGCACTCGCTATTGCGGCTGCCAGCGCTTCGTCTGGCACCACGCTTTGGCGGAGTGCTTGAAGCCAGCGCACTAGCAACTCCGCCGTGGAGTATCCGCTGTGTTGGGGAAACGGAGCCCCTGTGTCGAGGGCTTCTCGTAGTTGCACAATCTCCAGCTTACCGCCCGCCTCAACGAACAAGTTTTTCTCTTGCATATAGTTCTCGTATATGTCGTTTACCATCCGCCAAAGCTCCTTGGGTACCTTCTGTGAATCATTAGGAGTAGAAGAAACCGGTGGTGGGTTTGATTGTGCCGACGAAATAAGTGAATTGGCATCAACGCCTGTAGCTCCGCCGACCCAAACGCTGAATACCGATGCTGCCGGAGAGCGTACAGCTGTGAATTTGGCTTGTCGTATAGGCTCCGAACACGACACCAACTGCTCAAGCGAACTTCCAAAACACGAATTTGCATACTGTCCAGACACCACCAGGAAGTAGTCACGTCCGTTTTCGACACGCAAGATCATCGTGTCATCGAGCGTTTCTTCGCCACTGGTGAGGCCATGGGAAACTGATTCGTCGACGAGAGCGGTGATACGAATTTCCATCTTATCCCTGGGCGGGATCATTCCAAACATGGGTGCGACATTCAACCACGACTTACATATTGTGACATCCTCCAGTTTCGGAATGAAACGGAAGTGAGCTACAACGAGACCAGTGTTTTCGATGACCAGCTTCTTGCTCTGTTCCACCCCAAACTTCAGCTGCGAAAATGAAAAGACACCGCTGCTCGTCGTGGTTCCGTCTTCCTGAAGCAATCGAACCTTGGGCATGTTCTCATTCTCCCATTTGTCGAGCTGCATCATGATGTCACGGATCACCTCATTTTTCTTGGATTCCACTTGGTACTTCACCTGAACGTCAAAAAATGCGTGCACGGGCTTGTGATCGGACAAATCTAGGGCAGGGATGGAGTTGTAGCTGCGAAGCTTCACGTCTGTTGGACTCTTCGCCCTCCACAGAACGCGATCGCACCATGCTGGGGCACGCAGCTTCTTTTCAGGTCGCTTTTCATATTCCGATGTTCCAGCTTGGAACTTATATGTTGGAGGAAAGGAAAGGGCACCTTCTTCAAAGCCTTTCAAGACATTTCCGCGCTGTCGCTCGATCGTAAGCTGGTCGTGTTGCGCAAGCTCGTTTAGAGATCTTCCACTTTCCGCCAGACGGAAGACTTCCTCCGTTGTCAATGTGTCCTGAATGCGATAGTTGAGGTCGCCAATCCAAAACACAAAATCATGATTGAGGATGGATGGCTCACCACTCCAAAACCTGCCACTACCCGCACAGAACCTCCATCAGCACAAAATGAAAGAACCTTACCTCCTACATCGCAAAATCGACGCACCTCATGTCGTGCACCGGCGCCACTGCATCCTCTCCGTTATCCCCAAACTGGATCTTGCTCAGAATATTGAGATAGTCAGCATTCCGTCCCGCCACATTCTCTCTATGAGCAGCCAAGTGGGCGCACACAAAGCACAGCGTACTGCTATAGAACTTCAACCTCACAGCAGCTCCTCCTTTGTTGCCCATGACGCCCATGATCCCCACCCCTGCCGTTGCTCCCTTGATCTCTTTCACATGATCCCAGTGGTCCGTCCTCACAAACACCAACAAAAGGATCCCCACTAGATGCTTCTCCAGTACCACTCGGTACTGCAGTGGAGCCTCCCCGGCACCTGCAGCAGCAGGCCCAATATGGCGATTAAGAGCCGTGAGCACCGCCTCCTCCCACGCCGAGCTGCGCTGCACCGTCAGCGTGCTGTTGACCACCACATTGACGGCATTTAAGTCCACGATCTCCTGGAACCCTAAGGCCACAATGTCCGGCGGCTCTGTGCGGCCTTCCGCCGTGGGAGGCTGCAGCCAATGGACGACCTTGGAGGCTTCAGCGGGGGCCAGGGGCTTCTTGGCGTTCACGTTCCACGTGCCCGTGACGACGCGCGTGGGGCGGAACTCTGTGTACGAGGCCTGGCGCAGTAGCAGCTGCTGCTGGATCCAATCTTCTCTTATAATGGACATGACCACGGGGTTGTAGTACTTGCCGTTCACAGAGGACGAGGACTCCGGCTCGCAGCTGCTGCCGCCGCTGTGAGGACCGAGAGAAGGCTCCATCGCTGCGGGGGAAGGGAGCACCGCCGTGGCGGACGGGAGGCCACGCGCCGCCATGCAGGAAGCAGGGCGGAAGTTACGCGCCCCTTGGATGCGGAATGCCAGAGTGATTGTCAGTTGTAACGCGGGCTGTACCGTGATGCCGCATATATAACTTCGAAATATAAGGTACGTGAGGTTCGTTATTAATAATCATGGTGATATTGTGGAAGTTCTTATAGAGAGATGCTTATAGAATACGGTATTGGAAACGGTGCCAGTTAGGGTTACGTTCTCAGGCAGAACAATCCAATAGTCCAGCTTGGAGGAGAATCATATACCAAGGTGATCCCCGCTCGCTTCTCTGTGTGCTGGCAATGGAGGGGAGCAACGGCAAGTGGGTGAACGTGGACTACACGAACCGCATCATGGAGGAGTCGGTGGCGCTGCCTCCGCCCGCCCCCACCAACGGGTTAGACGACCTCACGCCCTTCCTCCCAGCAGCCTCCGACGGCCCATACGAGCGCGCCCTGTCGTCTCTCGAGTCCTCCACGGCCTCCTCCGCCCGCGGAGAGCCGCAGCCGACCATCCAAGTGGCGGTGAGCGAGCCTGTGAAGCAGGGCGAGGGCATGAACGCCTACATCTCGTACAAGATCAGCACCTCGACGACGCGGCCGCAGTTCTCCAAGAGCTCCTTCTCCGTCGTGCGCCGCTACAGCGACTTTGTGTGGATCCACGCGCACCTTTCAGCCATGTACCCAGGCGTCGTGGTGCCGCCGCTGCCCGAGAAGCTCCTGGTGGGGCGCTTCTCGCCCGAGTTCGTGGAGAGCAGACGGCGAGCGCTGCAATTGTTTCTGCAACGCTGCTGCCTGCACCCGGAGCTGCAGCATAGCGAGCACCTTACGACGTTCCTGGAGGCCAGTGAGGACCAGCTGCAGGCGTTCCGGAAGGATCCGCGTCATGCGGCACCCAATGCGCAGCGAGGAGTGCTGTTCCAGTGGCTGGACGACACGGTCAACACAATCTCGTCCACGTTGATTGCGCCCACGACCAACTTGCCCAAGACCCCGGCGGACGTTGAAGTGGAGGACATGATGGTCTACATTGAAGGACTGGAGCCCATCATGACAGGACTGCATAAGCATGCCCATGGACTCACGAAGCGGGCGAGAGAGATCGCAGACGGACTGTTTGAGTTCGGCGTGTCGTTTACTTTGCTGGGGAAGTCGGAGGAGAACCCGTCGCTGCAGGAAGGATTGAGTCATATTGGACACTGCTCCGACCAGCTTTCGATTTTGGCGGCGGAGCATGCGGAACGAGAGGCGCTGCATTTTGAAGAGCCGATCTTTGACTATATTCGACTGGTGGGGGCGGTGAAGGCTGCGCTGCAGAAACGGAATGAAGTTCGATGTGCTTATGGTACTGCAGTAGCTGACCTTGAAGCGAAGGAGGCTGCGCTGGCTAAGCTGCTGAAACATGCTCGGGGAGGATCTTCTGAGGAGAAGGTGCAGCTGGCTGAAAGTGAAGCGCGTACGGCGCAGCAGCACATGGAAGATGCTAAGCTTGAGGATGACATTGTCACGGAGAGGGTTCTGCGCGAAGTGGAGCGCTTCAAGCGTGAGAAATTAGCCGACTTCAAGCACATTATTCTGGATTACATTCAGATGCAGATCGAGTACAGCAAAAAGGTGGAGGACGAGTGGCAGCAGGTCATCCCGAAGCTGGCGATGATTCATGTGGAGAATGGCGAGTCTCCGCTGGCGTCAATGAGCCCCATTTCGGAAGCGACCAACGGTAATTTTCACGAGCAGGAGGCAACGACCTCGGCGCTTGGGCCTATGATCCAGGAAGACTACATTCCGTCAAACGGAGACTTGGCTGATAGTCTCGCGGATCTCACGCTGATGGTAAACGACGACGTTGATCAGGACCCGTTCCAGCGCTCGCCCTACGGATCCCGACCAATGGAAGATTCCAATCCAGATGTGTCGCTATAGTGGTGATTCCCATCGCATGGAAGTTAGTCAGCGTCGCTGGAACTTGCAGTCTTCGATTATATTAATGTACCAAGCAAACTACTCATGTGTCTCTATTGCCCACCTCTAGTCCGCTGCTGACGCCTGGTGTCGCGTTGCGCAAGTGCAGCAGAAATCTGGTCGCGGGAGGGTAAAACCCAGCGCGCGTAGCTATCTTGATAGCGCATCTCTCCTGCAGCTTCCTTGCGATTCTGTCTGAATTCCGAGCCATGATATAGCCCCACGCCGGCTATTACACTGAGAATGGTGCAAAGCACCAGCATCACGATTTGGTTGCCCGAGAGAGCTACCAGCTTCATAGGCGAGAGGGACTCAAACTTCGAGGATGCTACGGTACATGACGGCTCACCACTGGTCGCATTCGAGCCAACGGTGAGATTCACAGGATAATCTGCGTAAACGTACAGGTTGCATGGCCCGTAGACACCCACGCTGCTTCCGCGCGCAATACGCATGTAGCCGTCTTCGCCCCACATTGTGCCCCAGGTATTACGGATGATCCAAAACTTTTCGCCGGCGTCCGTCTGACCAAAACCAACGACTACGACAGCGTGGTTTACTTCATCTCCATCGCTAAGGCAGTCTTGTGCGTCATAAATTCCACCTGCGTAATGGCGGAACCCGTCACCAGTAGCGTCGATGTTAGCCGTCACAGGTCCCCGCGTCACGGCTCGCAGTAGCGCTTCTTCGTCACCGGATTCTATCACCTTGTAGTCCGACACATTCGTCTCCCAAGCCACCGCCACCGCAGCAGTAGTCAGAGACGGACATTGTGTATCAGTTGCATTCGTCGCCATCACATACGGATGCACACTCCCACACGAAAGTCCGTGCGGCTTCGCGAGGTACAGATACTCGTACGTGAGGAACGGCATTCCACCCGAACAACCTTCGGACGAACTGGTCATATTGTCGCTGAACTTGCTGCGAATATGATCCAGCGAGGCCGAGCAGCTCAGCACCTGCTCCACACTCAATGGCGACGCCTGCACGTCGTTTTCAATAGCAAACCTCGATTCCACTGCGGATACCCCGGCAAACGCCCAGCAGCTACCGCACGTTCCCTGGTTCTTGATCGGAGTCATGTACTTGCCTCCATCCTTCGTCGTCCAGTCCAGCTCAGTCGGCACCTCAATGTTATCTTCCTTCTCCTCACTCTCACTGGATCCGTCATCTAAATCAAAGCTGATCGTGACCTGTTTGCCTCGTTTCCCACTTCCCTTCACTCTCGTCGGCTGCTTCTTCTTCTGCTTCCTTCTCGGCGAGTTCTTGTCCGGTCTGGAGCCCAGAAACGCTCGGTACTGCTCGTCCGTCAAGTCACTGAGCTCATTATACCCCATAAAGTAGGATTTCGCGCCCGCTTTGTGCTCTGCATTGGCCTTATCCACCAGGCGTGCAGTGTTGGCCAGAGCCTCCGCTCTCGCCTCATTCGAGGCCCTCGTAGGCCCCAACAGCGCACGCCGCTGCGTACGCGTCTGTGCGTGATACAGACGCAGCTCAAACTCGTCCACCGCTTGCATGGGAGCCGCTGCTGCGTCTCGTACCGCGCAAAACAACAGAAAAAGTCGGGAAATGCGCATTTTTTGAGCCGCTTGCAGCGAGTTTTCAGCGGTTAAGAGCGGGAGTTGGCGCTGTGGAAGGCACGACAAGAGGCGAAGCAGTCGAGGCACAGGATGAGTGGGGGGCTGAGCGCGATGGAGAGCCCTAGCAACAGTGTCAGCTCTTGAGGAAGATGCGGCTGGATTCTCGCAGGCATGTGAGATCGATGTTAGTTTTGCGAGTGGATACTATTTGCATGTAATGGAATGCTTGCGTCAAAGTTATGTGGATTTAACTGGGAATTTGTATGGGTGGAGAAATGATATGGAGCTTTCTTTCAGTTATACCCGACGAATGCGGTATTTGTCCGTTACATCACTTTGGCCAGGGGACAGTGCAGCCACACTATGTAGCCATTTATAACAGATAAGCTACTTCCTAGCGATTACAGCATATCAACGTTATCAAAGTTGCCACCCTGAGCATGGTTTCCTCCGTGAAGGGCGAGGCCATCATTTTTTTCCCGGCAGTTATTCGGTCGAACCATTGAACTTGAGTTGGCGGTGTAAAGTAGCTCGACATCTCAAATGCTTAGAGACTACTCAGTAAGAATCTTGGACCGAAGCTTGCGAATCTGATCGGTTGAGGGGTTTGGCTGAAGTTTATTCCGTTCCCAGGAGAATTTTTTTTTAATATTTTCCCAACTCGTGCCATGTCCGCACGCTGGTTCAGTAAGACGGGTAAATGGGTTGGTAAAAAGCAGGTTGACTTTTTTTCTTTGCGTTATGAATTTGTGTGGATCCATGCGAATTTGAAGCTGAAGTCGGCACCTTGCATTATCAAACCAGCAATTAATCAAGTTAGAACACTTAAATGGAGACTCAACCGTTTCCTTACGCACCAAGATGTGCCAGCGGTACCTGCATGACGTAGACGAACAGAGTAGCCATCTTGGATTGGATCATCGGTGCATGCGTCTCCAGCACAAATGCAAGTTGCCGTAACGTTGAAAATCCCAGCATCCGCTTCAGGACAACAAGTGCCATGACGAGAGAAACAAATTCGAGACCGCTGTAGAGCAGTACTTTCAAAACGGAAGACATAAGTTGCGCACTTGACATCTCAGCCAATGCAGGGTAGTACGCTCGGTTGTGCATGTGAAATAGAACAGCTTGATGCAAGCCTACGCGTAGAGAAATAAATACGCGGTTAGTCTGATTGTGTAAATGGTGGCATCGCTACGTACTGTAGATGATTGGGAGAATGACTTCTGTGTACTCCACCAGCACGATGTACTCTGTGATAAAAAGAACGCGAGCGCTCTTACGAATGAATCGTGCGCGCTCATCACGTGAAAAAATTGTCTCGAGTCCGATTGTTGCCGTAGGATTCACCATGTCTGTCAGTTCTTTCGCTGTGGTTGCGCTGGTCGCAGGGCTGATGCGGACTTTGTTTCGGAGCCATTTTCGCTGCTGAGGTGGACGAATGGGGAACACTCGTGCTTTGGTACACTTTTTGCCGCTAGAGACGCCACCTTTCAGCTTCGTAACAAGGCTTGCTTCTCGTTGAGAAGAGCTTTTGTTCAGCCCGTTTCGGGAGCTCACCCACGCGTTCACCCGCGACTTCCACGATATGCTCGACAAGTTAGTAGAGTGATTTTTAGTCGGTATCGACAGCATATTTTCAATTTCCAGAAGTCTCATTGCTACCTGCACGAAATTCTCCCTCGCGATAGGATGTCCTCGTGGAATCTTGGCCATAAGCACTTTCACTTCGTTAAGAACTTCAACAACGTCAACCATCGACAACCAAAAATGTAGGAAGTCCAAGGTCATAATTGTAGCAGTCGTCGTCCATGCTGTGGCATTATGAAGAGCATTTGACACGTAAAGTGCATTGAAAACCTGAACGATGAAGATAACCCCTTCCGGTTTGAGATCGTTGTCCGTGTGTTCTCGACTAACCCAATTCTTAGCGATAAGCTGGAGAACAGGCATAATTACCACGAACATTGCTTGGTGAATGCCCGTGAGCGACACGAACCCGTAGATGTAGATGGGATATATAAATGTGAGAGCCACTTGGCAATTGAACACCGACAACTGTCGCTTGACGTCACCCCACAAAGTTGGATCAGCTCGCCAGTGATGGCCAGAAATGTATACAAAACACAACATGATCATTATGGTATCGGGCAGTGCAACGATGAGCACACCGAACGGCATTGGAAAGAACATCAATGCACATATGGTGAAGATGATGGCCATTGATACGGTAGATGCGAAAACCGAGGCAAAGATGACTTGTAAAGCTGTTAGCTTGAGGCGAGGGGCGACCTGACCCATCTGGACGAGAACGTTTCCTCCTATAAAAGCGAGTACGAACCATGACCGTACGAAGAACACCTTGTTATCGTACACACCAGCCTCAGGAGGATTCAGCGGTGGAATTTCTTTCAGTAAGCTGATAGCAAGACTTGGTAGCGGTGTTAGCACGACGATAGCAACTAGTCGTTTGGTGCTTATACTGTTCGAGTAGCTGTCGAGGTGTTGGAGTCGCTCCACGGAATATCTCCCTTGAAATTCGACTTGAACGGACATCCATGCTGCCCAGAGACGCTGGCCGATGATCTGAATGCGCTCGATCATTGTAATCAATGCTTGCAGTTCCTGATTTGATCGGGAGTGCGCTACGTTTAGTGTTAGAGCTGGAAGGAGCAGAAATAGCTCGTTGAGCCAGAGATGGAAAAACAACAAGAACTTGTTGAATCTGCTTTGATGCCAACTATAGTACTCCACTCGCGATAGACGAATTAATAATAGGAATCGGATTGCCGACATCGCTTTCGTCTTCTCCTTGTTGAGGTCAAACCTGATGCTTCGAAGTAGCAAAATGCAATACTTTCTGTGGATACCCCACATTCTCCAGGTAAGGTACAACAGCCTTGTTCTCATGAACTGAATTTTTAGAAGGCTCCACGTTGCATGCTCAAACCATACGCAGAATTGAAATGTATGAAGAAAATGGCAATCGTAGAGTCACTATCAATAAAGCCGAAGCCCCAGTCTTGACCATTATTTTTACCCACGACACAAATGAAAATTCGACATCTTTGGACGTTTTGCCCCCGTGAGTTGGAAGCTTCACTGCACGTGGAGTTGCAAGAGTCTTGCATCCCACGGAGAGCCTTCGATCACTATATTCCTACACGAATGATAGGGATTGGTGATTGACCACTATCATACGTTTTCCTGAGTTTACTAAGTGAATCAATGTCGCTTCGTCCATCGAAGCTGACATGCAGAACTTGTATGGCTTCGGTCGGTCTTGAACACTCACTCGATTGGTTGAGAAGATGTGTCCGAAGAATCCTCAGTTGATTAAGTCTAAGTGTTGGCCATATTTCGTTTTCGCACTTCTCAGAGCAGTATGATAGTGATCATTTGTGAATTTACCATCTTTCTACTACCGTGTGGGCCTCATTGTTGCACCACCCGATGTTTGTATTATCGATCCAGTGCGAGAGATATTTGTATCACACAACTTGTATACCTCAAATGCTCGTCAAAGCGCAGCGTGATATGATGGCCATGAGTGTTGACTTGACACAGTTGCTGATATCACGAAATATTTTAACAAAACAAAATTTGTGATGAATAAAATGCCATGCGGCCACCCAACAAGAAGACGGAGTCCTTACCACAACAATACTTTTCACTGTCAGATCCAGCCCAAGTCGAGCTCACGCGTTGTCAACCCTCTATGTAGATATCACGTACAGTATGCGGTATTCTAATTCTCGATCATCTCCAATGACAATCCACAATATCGAGCGCCTATCTCATTTCACGCTGCTGTGCATGCAAAGTAGAGCTCAAACGGTTTAACAGCAAAAAACTCGATTTCTACCGTCTACATATCATTCTCGTCGGAACGTTTCCTTCACTTGGAAATAAGAAGTTGGTTAAGGTGTATGCAACCATGCAAACTTGAAGCTAAAGTCAGCTCCTAGCCATGCAAGAGACTATTATGAGTAACAATCGGCAATCGGACGAGTGCGATAATTAATAACTAACCAATATGCACCAGTGAAATCTGCGTGACGTAAATGAGAAGAATCAGCAACTTGCCCCGAATAATCCCCGCTTGGTTCTCCAGCACGAAGGCGAGTTGACGCAAAGAAGAAAATCCAAGCGTCCGTCTCAGAACAATAATTGAGACAATCAATGAGGCAAATTCCAACGAACTGTAGATCAAAACGTGAGATATGGTAATCCCAAATTCGGAGCTGGAAAGGCTATCCGATGCTGGATAGTATGCTCGGTTGTGAAGACAATACACAATTATGCGATGCAAGCCTAGTCACGGCCAACACAACAGCATTTGTTAGTACAACATACCCAAAGTAACCATGTCGCTGTAGGTGTTACAAGCAAATTCCGTACAGTAAATAATCGGAAGCACCACTTCGATATATTCCACCAAAATGATGTACTCCGTGATGAATAGTACGCTCGCACTTCGACTGATGAAAAGATCTCGTTCATCCCTGGTGAATATACTCTCGAGTCCAACGCTACTGCTATCAACTCCATGCTTGAGTTCTTGTAATGGTAGCAAACTGGGGATCACTTTGACTGTTGAGCCCATCCAATGCTGTAGTTGTGCAAGTCGAATAGGACAAAATCCTGTTCTACGAGTAATGGTTATTATTTCAGCAACAAGTTTCGAGCTTGCAGTATCGTGTTCACGAATTGTGCTCGCGTCACGCGTGGTAGCTGGTGCTTTAGAATTTACCCATTCCTCACCTTGATCTCGACTCGTCGGATGTAGGTCATCACCAAAATGACTCGTAGTTCGCAATTCTTGGGTTTCAAGATCCAGTAAACGCGTTGACACTTGCAAAAAATTCTCTTTCGGCAGCGGATGATCTTCTGGGATCTTCGCCATCAGCACTTTCACCTCGTTGAGAACTTCCATGACGTCATGCATCTATAACCAGAAGTGCAGAAGATCAACTGCCATGATTGTGATGGTTGAAGCCTGTGTCGACGCAACTTGAAGAGCATTCGAGATGTAAAGTGCGTTGAATACCTCCACATTGAAGATGACGGCCTCCGGTTTCAAGTCGTTGTGACCTGTAAGTGCATGACTGACCCAGTTCTTGGCGATCAGTTTGATGATTGGAAGCACTACCACGAAAATTGTTTGATAAATACCAGTGAATGATGTGAATCCAAATATGTACATCGGATAGACCAAAGTCAGAGTGATCTGGCAATTCAACACTGTCGTTTGCTGTTCCATCTCTTTTTGAATCGCTGGGTTCTCCTTGAACTGAGCACCCCAGAAAATCACGAAGCAAATACCGTACACAAGAACGGATGGTGGCGAAGCGAGCAGCATCGTGAATGGTACTGGAAAGATAGTCGCCGAGGCAACCGCATACAGGGTAGCGGCTGCTGCACTTGCCGAAAGCACAGCAATAATAAGCACATGCCGAGCCTTGACAGTGAGTGCAGGAACATTTCGACCCATTTGGAATACCATAGAGGCAACCATTAATCCAGTCACGAAGCCGAAATGTATCAGGAATACCCAATTTGCTCGGACGCCGTCTTCCGGTGGCGCTAGCGGGACCGCCTCGACCATAATCGCCAGTAGCAGACAAGGCAATGCTGCAAACAAGCATATTGATATTACTCGAGTGTTAGTTGCAGTTTCCATATAGGTCTTCAGTTTGCACACTCGCTTCACTGAGTAGCGTCCGTGGAACTCGACTTGTAATGGCATCCAAGCAGCCCAGATACGACGAATGACTCCTTTGAGCTTTTCCATGGTTCCCTGGGGGTTCTCGAATCACGGAGAAGATGCGCGGCAGGCAATAAAACGGTGAATAAGTGGAGCAGCAGTTTAAATCGAGAGTATGAGATGAGGTCAGAGCTGCCGAGCGACAGCATGCATCACCAACTATTTGCGGCCTTGATCACTTGAATTGATGCATCATCTCCTTCTCGAGTACGGGTATGGTATATTTGTTTCCTCTTCCGTCATTATCAGCATTGTTACCAGTAAAAACATTAGAATAAGGACAGCTTTGATTTAGCGAAATGCTGATCAAGCGGTAGAGTTCGCATCAGAAAGAAGGCCAAAATGTGTAGTAGCTGCTCTGCAAGATATTCTCGCAGGAGATGCGAGTGTATGCGTACTATTTGTTTGTACATCATGCTGGTGAGGTTGTGCTTCCAAGGATCCACGGTAAGTTCTGTGAGGAAGCCTATGAATCCCCTCCCCCCAAGCCATCTGTCATTTTGCCTACGCGATAGAGAGCTGAGCGAGGTTGCAATCAATCTTCTGGCGTACAGTCTGCCACCGCATTTGAGCCAACGAAATTTGCACGATGTAGATGAGAAGGCTAACTAACTGGATTGACTTGCGCCTCCAACAAACACCAGTTGCCTCAATGCCGAAAAACGTAGAGTGCGTTTTACGTTTTGAAATAATGACCGCTAACTCGAGGAAGCTGTAAGTTAACAGCTTGTGATAGTGAGAAAGCCGAAAGACTCGCCAGTACCGGATAGTAAGCGCGTGAGATCTGAGCAAACAAATGCAATGTATTTGTCATGTAGCAGACATTAGAATCACTATTGCGTGTATAATCGATCGGCAGTATGGCTTCACCGTATTCCGCCAAAATGAGAAATTAAGAGATGAAAAAAAAAAAAACACTTGTTGCATGCTCCTCCCGTGACAATATGTTTACAAGTCCAAGCGAAGCACTATTACATAGTACTACCCGACGGCTTTAGGTCGTTTGACGTGGCCGAGTAGACCTCAGCAGTGGAATTAATTTTTCGCTCCATTCGGTTTAAGAGAGATCGCAATCTGGGAGATTGTTTCTGTACTTCTGTGAATATGTTGCCGTTGGAATCACGTTGGCTTGCAGCATATAGGCTTCAATCGAGCTGACCCACTCCTCAGTCCGCGCTAAGCAAGCTGGATTAAAAAAATCCGTAGAGTGGCTCATGGTTCATTAGTCATCGGGTTCTATGGCAACCACGTGCAGGGTATTTTCTGCATTACAGTACTCAGAATCTCGTGATGTCGTTAGAGAAAGCCAAAGACCAGGAGATGCACCTCCACAATGAAGGTGGCAGCCAAGTGCTTCAAATCGTTGTAGTCTTTAAGCGCATTTGCGACCCAATTTCTCGTGATGCGTTTGATGAGAGGCAACACCATCACAAACATGGCCTGATAGATGCCCGACAGAGACACGAGTCCACGAATGCTTGACAGCGCGACACTTTCTGATCGCGCTTCACATTAATATCTCTGCCCGAATTGATCGTCCAGAAGTATCCGAAGGCGATAGTAGAAGGTGGCGAAGCGAGAAGCATAGTAAAGTGAAAGACGGTCGTCGCAACAGATGCAATGACAATATGGACACGATCGCGATATGTCGTGGCCTCATTCTCGGACTTTGGAGCACCAGCAAGCCCACTAAGACGAGCGCCACGAACCCGTACCGGAGCACGAATACCCAGCTAGCAGTGATACCCTCTTGAGGTGGTGTCAGTGGGTTGTCTCGACCAAAATGGTGTCAGGAACAAAATCGCCAGCATTTTCGCATTGCTTAGTGTTCGTGTACGTTTCATTCGATGCAGTCAACAAAATAGCGTCCATGTAACTAGACTTGAATCAAACTCCACGCTACCCAAAAGGGTTAAGAACATATTCTGAATCCATCCTGGTACTTGATGATTCAATACTGACAATCCTGTCCAGCAAAAATTGGGACCCACAGATCCAGGTTTGGAAAGTGTACAACCTTCACTTGATAAAGAGTGATATGACCTGCGTGCGAGATGCGATCGTCGGTGGGATGAAGAGGAGAGTATTTTCCGAGGTGTCTAACTTACTATTTGTGGTCAAAAGGCAATATCGCTCATTTCCCAACCAACGATCTTCGAAATGCGGCAATGCCATCCTTGAGCTCTTCATCATCTTCATCGTCGTCGTCATCGTCGTCATCACTCTCATCTGATACGATGTCTGGAATGCCAGTCACTGGAGATGCCGGTGGGAGGTCGACACGACTTCCCCGTGTGTCTGGTTGGAGACGATGGAGTCGTGACGCGAGGGCGCTATTAATTTTCTTGACAGCATCAACTTGGTCTCTCGACTCACTGAGAGAGTCCTGTAGCTGGTAAACCGTGCGTTGCAACTCTAAGTTCTGAGCTGCAAGACGCTTAGTACCTTTGTCCTTGTCACCCACGCTGTCAAGCATACCCTTCATTTCAGCCACTTCGTCTGCCGAGCGCTTGGCATCAGCCTTGGCCAACGTGAGTTCTGCCTGTAAACTGCTACGTTCCGCGAGTTGCACCACGAGGTCGTCGAGCGGTCGGTTGTTGTTTGCACCTACAAGCTTGCGAAGCTCTCGAGAAAGATCTGTTGACTTTGCACGGAACATGTTGCGCTCGGCCACCAAATTAACTTGCTCGTCTTGAAGCTGCCTGATTTGAGCTTGCTGATCCTTGATCTGTTGCTGCAGGTCGGCGGCAGTCACTGTCGCGACGGTACCAAACCAGACATCACGTTCCAAGCCGGATCCCGACACCACAGCGGAGTCTGTATGAGTTTCTCCATCCAAGAACTGTGCCTCAGTCTGAACACCCTGCTCATGCACCTCCAAAGCTCGCCGTGCTGCTACGCTGGACACGTGGTGCAACTCTTCTCTGCATTGAGCATGCCGCCGTTCTTCGTCCTCCAGCTTCGTTCGCAGAAATTGTAACTCACGTGCTTGCGAGTCGCACTGCCCTCGAAATTTTTCAAGTTGCCGGATCTTCATCTGCTGCAGTTCGATGCGGTTGTCCTTAACTTCTAAGGATTCAGCGATTTGTTTCTTCTCCTGTTCAGCAGACTTCAGTAGTACGGAAATTGATGCCAGCTTCTCTCGCAGCATGGCAATTTCCTTATCCTGGGCAGCCAGGCGCCCTTCCACGAATGAATTATCGACACCAACGCCATTATTAGTTGAATTTGATCCTCCAAACCCATTTTTGCTTGATATCATTGCTGAACGCGGTGGTGTCGCAGCTGGGGTTGTCACCTCGGACCCACGATCACTCCCAGATTCATCATGCTCCAGGCCAACCAGGTCACTTAGCCGGGCATCCATCGAACCAACTGAGCTTTCACTTTGCAAACGAACAGGGCGAGTTTTCCCAGCCGGTGAAGATATAGAGCCTGCTACAGGAGTCATCGGCGATCCTGCCGAGCTAACAGTTTCTCCTGTGGCAGCAGAATTGCTAGCTGGAGATAGCCCCCCCGATACCGATCCAACTGATTGAGATGCCGTTAGTACTGGAGGTGGTACCACTGCAACAACGAAGGCTGGGTCCATGAATAAGTTTCTCTCGTCAGATTGGGCCTGCTCTTCTTGGTCAGACGTGAGTGCACGAGCTCGGAACTTGCGAATTAGCATTGTCAAAATGTCACGATGCTGCCTGTTTTGAGCCACCAAAAAGAAGCACGACAGACTTTTGAGCTGCGCTTGCCGTTTTTTCAGGTCACAAACATCTCCTTCTCGATTTCCCAGAAAACCACCAAACTCTTGAACCTTCAATGTAAATCGAAGCTGATCGGCAGGATCGAGAAGAACTTGCAGAAATGTGCTGTACGCAGCCGTCACCGCCACGCCCCCTTCGTCTTCCTCCTCCGATATTTTGACGAGAGTTACTCCCTCGGCAGATATTTTGACCTGAAAGCTGTCGTGCTCGTTACTCGCCAGCGTAGCTGAGAACGAACCTGCGCCCGCTTCAAGCAGCACATCCACCATAGTGCCGACGGCTGGGTCGAGCACCAGAGGTCGAGACATCTCCACTACACGTTTAAACTGCGGGAAGCGAAGCGACACGCATTGCAGCGAGATAATAGCACCCACATCGTCCACTGAAGGGAAATACGGGCAGCGCTTCACGCCTTTTATCTGCCGAATCTCGTTATCGGGTGGCGTCTTTCGAAACCATGTCAGCGCGAATTCATGAACGTCCTCATCCCAAACGCCGACAAATCGGCCCCCTGTTGTCACTACCATAATTGGAGTGGAGTGCAGCACGTCCGCATTGGCATTCACTGGTGTTCTGCGATGGCGTCCTCCAGGCGTGCTTTGGGGCTTCAGTGCAAGATCATTCATCCAGCCTTTCACCACATTTCTGTCTTCCTCTGGCCGTGAAGCTTTGTTGCCCATAATACGGAACAAGCTCTTCACACCATCAGTGCCCGAATTCCGCACCTTATCCAACGAGATGCCAAACTTCCCCGTATTAGCCTCTGAATTCGTCGAGTGCGGAGACGGAGATTTCGGAGCGCCATTGGCAAGACTCGAGCCGCTGGTTTTCTGCTCAAACGAGCCCGACCTGGTCATCTGACTAAGTCTAGCCGACCACCCTCCACTACTGCTCGACGGCGATATAGGTGGCAATGGTCCACTCGAATGTTTCCTCTCCAGCGGCGACATCTGTTGTTTCTGCTTTTCATGTTCCTCTTTATTAGCCTGGTAGCAGTGAAACGTCAACGTAAGTGGGAACGTGGCATCCTTGGCCGTCGTAATGATCTCTGCAAACACCATCTTGGTCACGTCCACGTCATTGATCGCCATCATCTCATCACCAGGGAACACGCGCCCCGAAGCTTCAGCATCGGCCATGGATCCATTGGGTTTCCTGCGAAACCCCTTCACACGAGCTCCCGTTCCACTTTCTCTCGAGTATAAATCCACAAACAGCGGCCCGCGCTTCGAATAGACCACGTGGACCTTCTGCACCGCTCCTCTGGGGGACTTGATGCCTGCAAAATCTGCCATCCCTGCCAAGAAAGTCTCTCCAATGGACACAAACCCGTTGGATTTGACACCGTTGGTTCCTCTCACGGAAATGGGCGGCGGAGGCGGCGCTGCCCCCCGTTTCTCATTATTAACCCTCAGAGCGGACTCCGAGTGTGCAGGGCTGGCCAGGAAGGACGCTGGGGCTGTGGAATTGACAGCAGTAGAGGCCTCTAAAGCCGAGCCTTCCACTCGTAAGTTCCCGTCCGATTGTGTGCGTCTCCGGGCGTCCCAGAAGCCACGGAGGGTCCCATTCGACGCGTCTGCGTCTTGTCCATTGATTGCGATTGAAACGGGAGGCACAGCGGCGGAAACGGCCTTGGTGCGGCCCATCGAAGCTGGAGAACCTGGTTTTTCCGGAGATGTAGGGGATGTTCCGGGCGATAACTCGGCTTCTAGGGCGACGGTGGACTCCGGAGCGGCGCCGTCGTCTTCCGCGTGGTCTTGCGCGTCTAGGTAAGTCGATTCGTCGTCCGAGGAGCCGTCGTGTGCCATGCTGTGAGCAGAGGAAGAGGCCGCGCGAGGCGTCCTGCTAGCGGATCGGAGCAAAATGAAGCTAATAAATATCGATAAATATCAGAAAATCCAGATGTTCTCACGATATCCGGCAACTTATACAGGTAGTATACATCCGGATACCCAATCTTTCCTGGCGCATTTAGTGACGCATACTTGCTACCCGCCAAAAAAACACACAAAACTGCAAAGAGAACTGTCAACAAGTCTTGTGGACAATATCAATCAATAGCAAGGATTCTGATTGCATCTTGTTCAACAATTCTGATCAATAGCAGGGTTGGAAGGGCCACCGAGTGAAAAATTATAAAAAGGAGTACGATGAGGTCGTGCTACCTATCGACTATTGAAATTGCGTCTGCATCTACCGCGTGACCCTATACAACATGCCCAACAAAGCTTACTACGCTTTCAAGAGACGATTGGGTGGAATCGTTTCTGAATGTGCTAGCCTACAGCTCGCTTGAGTTTATTTCGCTCATTATGTCGATTATCGTGCTGAAACGTACATTTGGACTAGCGTTTGTGCTCGAGACTCATTAGGGGCTAGTACAAGTTGCATTGGTTAATGTTCTTGTCAACGTGACGCAACTATCGTTGGTGCACCTCGGTGAGTTGCTAAACCACTCGTTCATAGTACACGCCAGTGGTGACTAACGTTATATTTTGAAGGCGCCGACTTCAGCTTTAAGATCACCTGGTTGCATTTCTCTCGGTAATGGAGGCACTTATATATCTATACGACCAAGGATGCGTAAATAAATGTTTTGTGAACACCGGATACCAAACTAAAGCAATCGTGTTTTTTTTTATCGATTGGAATCGAATTCGTCATTCATCGACTACAATTGTGGGTGCAGTGATGCATCCGTTTCAAGTCTACATAAGAATCGCTAAAAGTGGAGTAATTGGTCAAGAGCTGGAAGTACTCAAACGAAAGCATAGCACAATGCTGAGATGGTTTCGGTGGGTCCGACAGGAACTGTGGGAGGCATGGATATCCGTTCAAGTGGAGTACCAAGGTAGCTACTCAGAGGAGAGATGTCGACAACTGGAAAACTACGCAAGTGGACTTGGAATCCGAAGAATGCTGCTCGTTTTCCTGTTGACTCCCTTGCCGTGTGTCGCCTTGAGCTTGGCGAAAGAGATCCCACCACTAGCTCCAGCCGAAGCTGGTGTCTACAAGAACGGGGTATTCTTTGCTCGAGCATGGGCAATACTGGTATTCATGGGTGTTTCAGCTCTAGTGCAGATGTGTCACGGGGCACCTCGCCTGAAGCTGACAAACCGCCAAATTGCCCTCGTCTCTCTCTTGGCAGCAACAGTGTCAGCAGGCTTCATTTGTGGTCTCTGTGTATTGACTGTCTTTCCCCTTCCTTTTGGCCTTCTCATTGCCGGTCCCCCTTTTGTGTTGGTGATAGCTGCATGCTTCAGTTATATCTCTGGCGCACAATGGCGAGCAGACCCAACATTATTAGTCGACGTGAAGCGGCAACTCGTTGTCTATCATTGCCAGACCACACTGCCTTTCGTCTATCCGGTGTACATTCTGGGCTTCGTCTCTCTCACGGGTTGGAACCAAGTCGTCTTCGTTGCTTTGCTGCCGATTATCCAAATCATAGCCAAAAATTGGATCAGTCGTGCACTCGCTGACGATTACGATCAGAAGCCCCAATGTGTGGTCTTCGTCGTTGAGGTTTATAATGCTCTCTACGTGTCGAACGTTCTTCAGACTGCAACTTCTTGGACTTCGACCGCTGTGATCATGGCTGTGGACCTAATGCAGTTCTGGGTGTCCATGATTGATATAGTGACGATACTCGACGATGTAAATAATCTCATGGCTAAAATTCCTCGAGGTCATCCAACTGCAAACGAAACTTTTGTACAAGTGGCAGTGCGCCTTATGGACATTGAGTCACAGGCACGACAGGGTAATAAAGAAATGTCAAGTTCTCACTGCAAAGAGGAAGGATTTCGCGAGACGCATCAAGTTACAGATATGAAGAAAGGGAATCACGACGGTAAAAACCACCCATGGATTATGGCGCAGAAAGCTCGAGTATTTCCTTTTCATCCACCAGTGGGCTCTCATAGCAAAATATGTTTGGGACCTGCAATGGAGTCAACTTCGACACGGAATCAGAAGTCGCGGATGCTTAACAGACCTTCTCTCGGACTCGAATTAATATTTTCGCAAGAAGAACGGACGTTATTTATTCAGAAAAGTGCGCGAGTGCTCTTTATCACGGAATATCTCGTTTTGGTGGAATATGTTGAAATGGTGCTGCCTTTCATCTATTGTAAGGAAACTGTCGTTCGGGAATTGTACTCTACACTAATGGCGTCTGGACAAGTTAACTAACTGAATTTTCGTGCTCTCACCAGGCTTGCACCAATTCGCTTTATTCCACATGCACAACGGTGCTTACTATCCCACATTGGCAGGGATTTCAAGTGACCGGTTCTCGTCAAGAATGTTAAGCACCTTGCTGTACAGCTTGTTCGAGTTTGCTTCATTCGTTATGCTGGTAGTCGTACTCAAGCGCAAGCTTGGCTTTTCGTCATTGCAGCAGTTAGCGTTTGTGCTAGATGTGCACGTTGGTAAGGTTCAGACGAAGCTCAACTTGATATTCGTCTATATCATGCAAGTACCATTAGCGCACCACGGTAAGTTCATCTACTTCGTACTTTTTTGAAGTACCAGTTGCACGCAGAATAGCTAAAGAACTGATGTCATCGAACGATTCGTTGTTTTGTGTGTGTAAGGTGCTGACTTTAGCTTCAAGTTTGCGTGGTTGAACCCCACGAAGAATTAGAATGCGTATTCCTCCGGCGGGTACTTACCACATGTAGTTCCCAACTAACTCCACGTGTTAAAACGTGGACGCTTTACTCGAACTTATTTTTCCGTCATTTTCGTTACTGTAGTCAAGCGAGTTTTGCCAAACGAATAGTCATCTATCAATTCTACATTTACGGATTTGTATCACTGTCCGGATTTTTTTTTTCAAACTCTATTAACTCTATGTAGTCCCACCCGTGACCAAGTTTTTAGCTAAACAATTGGATTGGCCGGGCGTTGTCCAGCGACAATCAGCGTGGAGTTTGCAGTAGAGGGGTTCAATGCATATTACAATACTTTTCCAGGATCAACATCGTCGACAGCAACAGCGGTTGTCTTAACGTTGGATCAGATACGTTTTTGGTCGACTATGCGCAATGTATTGAAGCTGTGAAGGCACTAATGAACAAGATTCCACAAGGTCACTGTTGCTCAAGAAAGTTCTGTGGGGTTGGCTATGCACTTAATCGATGCGGAGACAGATATTTTGCCAAGTTGTGCACGCGGGACTAGTTCAATGCATAGGGAACACGAACTGTGGTGTGGAGCAAATTCAAGCTGTAAGATTGTTTTGCTCTGGAAATCTGCACTACAGTGAAGGTAGAGTTTCTGCGGCGGGTTCACTCTCCAAATCTTCGTTAACGCTTTACGCCCAGAGCCCGATTTCCTTTCAAAACAGTTTTGGCCAAGCTTGAACTCACATATTTCGAACGCGCTCCAGATTCCAATCGCGAACTTCCCGAAATTGAAAAAGAAGCTGCTACAACAGTAGACGGTTTTGAAACTGGATAATATGGTTTACACGAACGATGTGGCAATTGGTCACTTTCTTGCTGTACTCTGCCCCAGTGACCACCTTCCCGTTGATACTTTTTCGTGTGCTCTGCGTGATCTGAAGTCTCCGCTGGTTGACCGAATTTACAATGCAGAAGATTGATCCAGGATAACAAATGTTTCGAGTGCTGGAGAAAATGGTGCTGGAGTCTCGATAAGTCATTATTCAGGACAAGTACATTCGAATAGGTATTTTGGACAATGAATGAAGTGAGTCAGTACGCCTGGGGGCCAAAAGATAACGTACCACGACGAGCAGTCTAGTCTAATCAACGTGCATTGGTTTGGTTTATCTAAGCGTTCTTTTTGAGGATATGAGCATGAGCTAGCAGATACTAACTTACATCTGGATCTTGCTCAGGTACTGCACCAGACACAAATTGTTGTGAAGCAGTTTCTGCAGATGCTGCCACTGCTGCTGCTGCACGGATCCCAACTCGTCCACCTGAGCCAAGAGTGCCGGATCCGCCACCAGCAGCTCCTCATGCAGCTTCAGGAATCGGTTCAGGTACGCCTGCAGCACCTGGAAGTCGCGACGCGTACGCATCTCCTCGCGCAGGAAGTTCAGGAACCAACCTAGCAGCTTCTTGCCCTCCTCATCGAAGTCGCCCATGCACAACGTGCTCATCTCGACATCCACCGCCGAAGCAGACAGTGACTGCATGTAGATTGCAACGTCATGGAAGCGCGAAGCCAATTCATCGTGATCTTCCTGCACGGCCTTTGCCAGCAGCGTAGCCAGTTTGCATCGGGAAGTCACCATGCCCTCAGTCTTGACAATTCTCGAAGTAGGAGCAGCCACTTCGACGTTGTCTTCAAACTCCTCTTCATCGTCATCACCCCACGCCTCGTCACCGTCCCCAACGCCCCAGCCCTCCATAGTCACATCTTTTTCGTCGTTCTTCTCGGCCTCCTTCTTTGACTCAGGCGCAACAGGCACGAAAGTTGGATGCACATCGTCCTTGCGTGCTGTCTGAAGGAAGAAAGGGGCCTGCTCAGGAGCCTTGGGGGGTTCAATAGGCTTGTTGCGTTTCTTGATCAGCTCCAGGTTAAACAGTGACTGCCAGAATGCACGCGGGGCCGTCGACAACGTAATAAGTGAAGCATCCAGCGGGTCCGAACTCTCATCTTCATCATCAGCGGTGTTCTTGGGTTTCTGCTCCTCGACACTTGCCACTGATAGTTGCGGGTTACGCTCAGTGCCGTATCCAAGGTGGTCGCTGTTATCCACCTCGTTCAGGGCCACGGGCATATCCATAAGCACGGGCTCAGTGGGCTCTGAGTCAAGGAAAACGTCCGTGAAAAAACTGCGGTTAGCCCACAGGAAAATTCCTACGTGTCCTACGTGAGTGGTAGCAAGGAACTCGCCCGTCGGTGACACCGCCAAACCAGTCACAGGCTTTTGGAAACGCATCCAGTCAACGCACTTGCCCGTCGGGATATCCCACACACGTAGCGAGGCATCAGCCGACGACGAGAACAGCCATCGGGCATCCGAGCTGAACGTCATATCCGTCACGCGGTGCGAGTGGCCAGCAAAACGACGAACAAGCTTGTGGGTAATCACATCGAACAACCGCAGCACCTGGTCATCGCACGCCACGCAGAGCAAGTTGCTATCACGGTGCAGCTCCATCTGACTAATCGGCGAGCCGATATCAACTTCGTACCGCAGCTCGTGCTTCTTGAACCCCCAGAACTTTAGCTTACCATCGATGCCTGCTGACACCAGAGTCTGGTTAACGGCATCAACGGCAACCGCGCTGACCGGGCCATCGTGAGCATCAGCAGCAGTCTTCTCGGAATCATCGTCCTGCAGCGAAGACAAATCCGTTCCAGGCAACACAAGCGAGCGGATAATCTTCGCTTTCGGAGTCGCCGCCACTGGGAACGAGCCACGGGACTCTCCGGATTGCATGTTGTACTGGAAGATGGAACCACCCAGGCTACCAACAAGCGCGTAGTTACCGCACGAACTGATAGCCACGCTGGTAGCCTGCGTTTTCTTGCGACGCAGGTCCTCCACACTCCCTGACGCAACGCGGTTGCTTGGGTCAAACTGACGCAGCACCTTCTTGCCAATGGCACGGTGCTCAAAACGCCACACGTAGGCTGCGATCTCGTTCTCGTGGCACGTAAGCACGTTGGCCCAATCCCGTGAGCGCGTCTCCATGGCAGCAAATTGCACGATAGGCGGCAGCTTCAGATCCTCCACACGCACATTCAAACGACGAGCCTTCTTAAGAACTGGGCCCTGCGACAGCTCTCTGCTCTGCTGCTCACGGGCCGTGTGGAATACACGGAAGGCACGATCTTGGCCTGCCGACAGAATCTGGCAGCACGTGCCATCAGCACCATCCGCCATCGTGGCAAGCGTGTTGTTGCCGTAGTAGCGAATGCGCGTCGGTGGCGCGCGGTGGCCCTCACGAGACTTGAGAAGACGAGCGGTGCCGCCGTTCAGGTGGTCGAAAATCCACAGCTTGATCGAGTTGTCCGTACCCGACGACAGCAGCAACGGCTCGTTCGCCAAGAACTGCAGCGACACAACCGCTCCGTCGTGTGCAGCAGCGATAATCGACTCGAGACGCTTGGTCTGCAAGTTCCAAACCGCAATATCACCCGAGCGCGATCCGGACACCACCAGCGGCGTGGTGGAAGTGCCTGCATCCGTGCGGAACGACATGGCCGTAATGCCGCTCTTCTGCTCCTGTCGGAAGTCCAGCACGCGTTCATCCAGCTGCAAGTGGTGCACCATCAGTCGTCCGTCGGCCAGCCCAATGCTCACAACATCCACCGCCGGACTCTGCTCCAGCGCCGTAACGGCGCTTCCCCACCCGTGAAACTCGTAGATGCACTTCATTTTGCGAACGTTCCACAGCTGCAGAGCTCCTTCTTCCGACCCAACCAAAATCTTGTTCAAGTAAGTGTCCGGGTGCAGCATCGTCGTGGGGGTGAACCCCGCAGAGAAGCTCAAAGTGTCCACGATCTCCATCGTCAGCAGGTCCCAGATCTTGATCACTCGTTCGTCGTCCAGCGAGAAGAGGATGTTGCCCACCGTCATCATCTGCTTGACCGCGCCCTTGTGGCCCAGCAGCGTCTTCCAGCGGGCCACGCGTCTCCACACGATGATCTGCCGCCCAGAGGCCGTGAACGTCAAGTGTTTCTTGGGCAGCACGGCCAGCGCCGCGATGCGCTTGGGCAGTTGGGGCGACACGAGCACGGGCGTGAGTTTGTCGCAGTTGTACACGACGAACGACTTGCCCAGCGACGCCGTGGCGAAGCTGGCCTTGCCCATGCCGTACCACACAATTGGTACATCGTCGGCTACCACGCCAATGGCGCGGAAGGCCTGCAGCACGCGGCTGTTCTGGCAGCGCGTCAATTGGTCGCTCGACATGCTGTTTGTTGCAACTTTCTCGGCTTGTGCGCGGCGGTGAACTGTGCAACTTGCAGGTCTGTGTAGATCAGACGCAGAGCTTTGTGGTGAGCTGCGCGACGCCAAGATACGAGCAGAATTGACGTCGAGGTGGGCAGTTGAAGGCGACGACACAGCAGCCACTTGAGTTGGTGGCGAGCAGCTCCGAAATGACTGGAACCAAGCATTAAGGGCGAGTACCGTGGATGAGGATGCTAAGTACGACGTGGACTATTTTCACAGAAAATTGGTCATTTCTATTCGGGTTTGGTAACATGGGTACACTGAGGAGGACAATATGGACGGATGGTCTTCTATGCGAGTGCTGCTGCTGGTGGACACTTCCTCACGATGACGACGGTGTCCGGTATCTATTCGGAGGTTTTGGATTTCTTGGCGGCAGCAGCGGCGTCTCCGGGCGCTTCGGCGTCTCCGTAAGTCAGCGCGCGCTTCTCGCGGGTCTTGCCCAGCACCTTTCGGGCCAGCTCGTTGTCCCAGAACCGCTCAGCGAGGGTCTTGCCGAGCTCCTCGGCTTCCGTACGCGGTCCAGAGATCGTTTCTGCAATGGTTGCAAGAGGATAAAAAGTAAGATGACACGAAAAAACGATCCAAAGGTTTGGCTGACGACGTACCGTGAACGCTCTCCTTGCCGTCGCGGGACAATACCGTCGAGTTCAGCGTAAGTGTGTCTTCGTCCAGTGTTGCGCTCACGCCCATCGCAATCTAATCAATAAAGTAACAGCAGTCACGTCAGAAATCATGCTGGAGATCAGTCCCTTTAGTAGACGTACCTGGCATCCGCCTTCGAGGTGGTACAGCAGACTCCGCTCCGCCTTGCACAGCTGCGCCGACTTTTCGTCTGTAATGGTCTTGAGCATCTCAATCGTCTGCAATTGCACCACCAATGAGCGTCCAACCCCCCACTGCCTTTGCTCCTCAACGTACCTCCTCATCGTCGGCGCGGCATTCCACGCCGATGCTTCCCTGGCCCACGCCATAGCCGAACGAGTCCATGGGCAAAATCTCGTCGATCCGGTCGCCCAACTCGCCGCGTCGGAAGCCGCAGGCGGCCACAATAATGGCGTCGTAGTCGTCGTGGTCGTCCAGCTTGGCCAGCCTCGTCTGGATGTTCCCGCGCAGCGTCTTGATCTCGAACGTCGGGAACTGGCTCCGGAGCAGCGCCTCGCGCCGCAGCGAGCTGGTGCCAATGACGCTGCCCTCGGGCAGCTGCTGCAGCGTCGTGAGGCCCTTTTCCTTGTGCTTGGGGTGGATCACGGCGGCGTCCTCGGGGCTCTCGCGCTTGGTGATGGCGGCCAGCACGAGCCCGTCCGGCAGCGTCGTGGGCATGTCCTTGAGCGAGTGCACGGCGAAGCTGGCGGTTTTGGCCAATAGCGCGTCCTCCAGACTCTTGGTGAAGAGGCCCGAGGCGGTGGTCGTGCCCAAGTCGCTCAGGTGGCGGTCCAGCACCTGGTCCCCCACTGTGTCCTCCTGCCCCACGACGAATTCAAGGCCCGGGAAGCGCTCTTCCAGCATGGCGATCACGGTGGTGGTCTGCGCCATGGCCAGCTGGCTCTTGCGCGAGGACACGAAGATGGTGCGCTTCTTGGGCGGCTCGGACGGCATAGCGGGAGGAGATAACTTTACTGGGCCGATTGCGAACTGGACGGCCGGGACGCGTGCGTGGCACGGTGGTGTGCAAGTGGTGTGGTCGGGAACAGGTGCGTGTCGATTGGACGAAAGCAGCGGCTACGCATGGTTACGCCAGCTGATTCGGTCGAGTTGTACCTTAGTATCCACCGGTTTTACTCGTTCGAGCCACGCGGTGTACCGGTAGTAAAAATTGTTGAAAATGCAAAAAATGGGAATAGGGCTATGCCAGTGAGAGGCTTGGACGTATTTGTGCTTGTCTTCAGTGCAACGTGTTGCAACAACAGACTCATCTGACTCCAATTTGAAAAGTAATTTACGCTTGGGCTAACAATATGACGGCACCCTACTTTGCTTATGGCTGGTCATGAAGAAAAGTTAGTCGGAATAACGCACAGATTCAATTCCATTAGCATCACCAGAGCAGGGTGCGACTTCAATCTGGGTTTTCTGGATCGATTCTGGGCCGTCCGGTATTTGTTGGTTGGATGTGGTGATTCAACTGGATCAGTACGTTTCTTGCCTTGAGACTCCAATCATCTTGGGGTTTCTGTGTACAACCGCAGCGTCTGCCTTTGTCTTCGTGATTGCCATGACGGTAATGTTCCCGGTGCCTTTCAGTACGGTTGTCGCCTCACTGCCGTGCTTTGCTTTCTTGTGAGGTGATAAATGGAGAGCTAATCAGACGAGATCAAACGGCAGTTGGCTGTTTTCATGACTGAAATGCCGTTCACATGTGTGTACCCGATCTACATTTTCGTGCCACTGAGAGGCAAGTCGTATTCCTCTACACCCACAATAATGATCGCGGACGTCGTACAGTATCCTTATTGGCGTGCTACATATTTTGAACGACATTACATATAATAATGTATACCGTCGTGAATAATCCTGGAAACTAAGGTTAACCAGGTACGAAGATGAACTTTTTTCATATAGCGTTGAATTTTGTTTTAAACGTTACTCTTTCGTGCATGCAGAAGGCAGGGCGTGGCTCTGGCTGTTGTCGAGGCAGTCACGTTGGAACATGGATCGTGAGGTTTGGTGACTACCCAAGGAGTAGTAAGCTTTACTACTTGCCAACGAGAACGGCAAACGCCGATTTCGAGGCGGACTCCGACGAAGTCGATGACCCCAGAGACGCTGGTAGCGCAGCATCGAAAAGGCGAGTCACGATCTGCTCGATCTCATCAGAGGTTTTGCCGCACTTCGCGAGCTCCAAGATGAAGTGTTGACGTTCAGCGCCGGCAAGAAGTGGGCGGACATCAGGAACAGGATTGTTTGCGCTAGCAGCAGTAGAGGTTCGAGGCTCCACGATGCTCCAAGCTTCACAAAGCTGGCGGTTCTCGTTCGCGCACTTGACGACTCCGTTTTCGTCACACTGCAGGACGTTGCCCGTGTGGCACGAAACGAAGTACAACGCACTGTCCGCGTCCGTTTCCATGGTGAAGAGCTCCCACTCACCAGGCTCTTTCGGGTCGAAGACGCATTCTCCAGCCGCACGAACTTGGAGAAAGCGTCCGTTGCGTCCCGACTCGATGGCAACTTTGTCGTCACGGACGCGACGCAAGATCATCTGCTCGTACACGTCGCAGTTGTCTTCGAGGCAGCGAGCTTTCTTCGACCCAAAAGAATTTTGCAGGCTCTTGCGTTTGAAGAGCGAGCGCAGGATCACGGGGACATCGAATGGAATATCTGACAGATCCATTGTCGAGTTTGTCGGAGAGTGCTGCTTGGGGGCTTGGGCGGAGATTGTGAAGTGACAACTTGTCACTTGTCACTGACAAGCACCGACGGCCCACGCCCTCGATAAAATGGCTGGAAGCTTCTCATGGGTGGTCGCTTCTGTTTGACAATTCAAGCTGACGACATAATGTGTTAGACGAAAAGTTCATGCATTGATCCGGTCACTCTCAATGAGTCTCATGGCTAACCAACTTAATTGTGCTGCACAATTTGTGCATGCGAAGCGTAGGGAACTGATCTACCCCGAAATTTATATCCGAAGTGAGGGTTTGCTCCGCCCAGACATGAAAAGTTCTCGAACCCAACCTAAGCTCAGCACAACTCCTCCCTGCCCAAACTGCGCTGGCACACTGCAAACAATGGCTATAGGTCCTGGTTTTCTTTCGATCACTCCGATTTCATGCACTGCCATGGAACTTTAGGCTTCACAGGTTCTTTGACTGTGCCTTGCCCCGCAACGATAGTATTTTCAGCGGTTGGCCATGCATACATCCGCAGCAGAATCGAATCGATTTCATCCAGCGATTTACCAAGCGATACGAGCTTCATGATATTCTCCCGCCGTTCTTTGGCTTCGTGATCCTTACAGTGGTCACAAACAGGACTTTGCACTGGTGCAGCTTCCTCGACTGGGTTCTTCGAAGGAATGGCTGTGACTCCATGTTGCAAAAGAAACCACCCCCGCCGAATCGTATCGATGCATCGCGGAAAACCATTGTCATCACAGTCGAGCGCGTTGCCAGTTCGACATGATACGAACACCATTGATCCATTCGCAATATCCTCCACCCTGAACTCTTCACCGATGCCGAGCAAGGGTGACTCGAAGCAGCAGCCACCGTTCGCACCGACAATCAGCTCTTGTCCGTCATCCGCCGACTGAATCACAACAACTCCATCAGCGACATGATGCAGCAGCACCACTTTGGTTTGAGACTCCGTATCACGGAGGAAAACAGGAGACTTCGTCGGATAGACGTCTTGTTGTCCATGGCTCGACGCAGATTGCATGATCAATGGCATATCGTACGCAAAAAAGCTTAGTGCCATGCCTGTATGTATGGTTGGCGACTTAATTTGAATTGTGAGGTTGGAGAACCACGAGCGGGACGAGGCGATGATCATTAGCTGTCAAGGGGTTAAGCGCGCTTATCAAGTTCATCACATTCGGGGACCGCGTTCAGAATTCGCCGAAGGTCGTCAAGGAGCTGGTTTGTATCGATAGGACTGCCCATGGCATCATGCTCGCCTACAGAATCTAACACTGCCAGAGCACGTTGCAATCGATGCTCTGCTTCATTTATCTCCGTGAGACGGTCATCACTTTTTTCGTCGCTGCTGTGGGTGAGTCGGCACAATAATTCCGTCGCCCGATCAACTACTGAAGGTGGGCAACCAGCCAGAGCTGCGGTATTCACGCCGTACGATTGGGACGCAAGACCCTCAACGACTCGATGCGAAAATACGAGCTGTTTGGGTTGGCCTTCTACTTGGTGCTCAAGCACCTCCATGCGGTACGGTCGAAGCTCTCCATGGCATGTATCACCCACCAATCCACTTAGCGCTGTAAAGTGCGTGGCAAAAAGCGTGCGCGTCTGTTTAGCACACAAGGCTTCGAGAACTGCACCTGCAATCGCGACACCATCGTTAACTGCAGTGCCACGTCCCACCTCATCCATTAGCACCAGCGAACGGCTAGTTGCTTGGGTAAGAATCGTCGAAGTCTCTTGCATTTCAACCATGAAGGTACTTTTGTCTGCTGCCAGATCATCTGCTGATCCCACTCGGCAGAAGAGTTTGTCTACAAGACCAACACGGGCGAACTTTGCGGGTACGAAGCTACCCATTTGAGCCAAAATCACGAGATGTGCGCTTTGACGCAGGAAAGTGCTCTTTCCGCCCATGTTGGGACCCGTTAGAAGCCAACACGATCCAACTGGCGCTGCTGCTAAGTGCAGGCTATTAGGAACGAAAGCACGCATACTCCGCGAGTTGGAGCCTCGAAGATGGGCAGCTTCTACGACAGCATGTCGACCATCTTCGATATGTAGCTCCCGACTGCCATCCAGTAGTGGACGTGTAAAATTTCGATCAAGTGCCACCTGAGAATGTGAGCAGACAACATCGATTTGGGAAATAGCATGAGCCATCGACTGCAATTCGTCGCGCACCAGCAGCACTCGATCGCGTAACGCCGCAAAAATGTCGTTTTCCACACGCTCTACCTCAGCTACAGCTTCCGTAAGTTCACGATTGAGCTGGCGCAGCTCCTCACTGCGATATCGCACTGAGTTTTTCAGAGACTGGAATAGTGTCAACTTCTCCAACTCACTTCGCCCACGGTCAGTCTTTAGTAGTTTAGCATTCTCATCATGTGGAAGATCGAGGAAATACCCCTTTTCTGCCTGAAAGATAACACGAAGCCGTGTGGATCCTAGCAATTCGCGATATTTCGCTTGGAGTTCTTGTTTCTCCGGGGATTTTGGGTCGTGATGAAGAATAGCTTGCCATCTGTCAAGTTCTGGGGAGTATCCGGCACGAACAAAGCCATTTTTCGAATTCAGCGACGCATAGTCATCTTTGAGGGCCGCGTAAATCTCTTCGGCGGCCTTGGCGATGTCTTCACGCTGCTGCTCCGAAGCAATCAGGCCATTGCAGCAATTCTTGAGCAGTGCTGGTAAGCCTGACGCCTCCTTTCCCGGAAGATCTGGAAGTCGGCTGTGCCTGAGACGCTCGTGAGACTCAACAAGTTCAACTAGGCGCTTGGCTTCGTCGATGGTAGACGCCACGTTCTTGAGGTCCTTTGGTGTTCCGACACCTATCGATAGTCTCTGAAGGTTTCGCTCCATATCAAATACTTCAGCAAGCTGTTTTCGAGTACGTTGAAGAAGCTGCTCATGTCCGTAGAAATATGAAACAGCGTCCAGTCGACGTTCGAGGAGCTCGACGTTCATCAGTGGTGACGCCAAGTGGGCCTAAAATGAAACAAAAAGTACCAATTAGTGTCATCGTTGAGGGTACACACAGTATTAACTAGAAGTATATGACAACCCACCGCGAGTAGTCGAGCACCACCAGGTGTTGTAGTGGAATCGATGGCTTGAAGTAAACTCGACGCCTTGGAGCCGTTCAGCGACTTCGCAAGCTCAAGGCCTCTCCACGCGCTGGTGTCAATAATCATGTGATCAGACGATTCTACATGAAGTGGTTCCCGAATCAATGCACCCATATCACGATGCGTGAAGTCCACGTAATCCAAGATCGCCGAAACCGCAGCTTGCTCAGGAGCGTCGAGTGTCTTGATCGTAGAGCTCCGAGTTCGGTGCCCGTTAACTACTGAAGCTTGTGGAGTAAAACTTGCTGCAGGGCGAAATGTTTTCATGCAGGTGTCAGGAAGCACCGTTTCGAGAAGTGCAACAGCGTCCTGAGGCATATCTACTTTCAGTGCGGTAGATTCTCTACCCTCATTCTCAACAGGAAAACTTGGCAACAGAATTTCTTTCGGTGAGCATCGCAGAATTGCACTGGCAAGCTTCTCACTTGTGGATGTCGTCGACACAAATTCACCAGTTGACAAGTCAGCCCACGCCAGCCCCCACTTATCTTTGTCGTAAAAGAGCGATCCCAAATAATTATTCTCTTTTGGCGTAAGCATTGTGTCCTCCACCAGAGACCCCGGCGTAATAATGCGCACAACTTGTCGATCCACAAGCGCGTTATATCCCCTCTTCTTAGCGCTAGATGCACTCTGCAGCATCAAAACGTGTAAGCTACCTCACACTATCGTTTAAAAAAAAAACGGCACCCACCTCCACTTGATTGCAGATCGCCACCTTCACGCCATGATGCATCACCTACTCACACCAATACCACGTAATAAAGTTAGCAATACTCCAACACTAAAAGCGAATAACTACCACGCACCAGTTTCTCCACGAACGAGTCCACGGACCCAATCGGGAACCCGCACATCTCACTCAGAGCATGCACTTGGGCCTTTTTGGTCTTCCTCGTCAGTGCCAAATTCAACAACTACCCACAAACACAAAAACATAATAAGTAACTCCCAAAACCAATTTCCCTCCTCTTCACTTACGTGAGCTGCTCGCCTCGCGTCATCCCCGAAAAACTCGTAGAAATCCCCCACTTGGAACAGCAGCATACAATCTGCAAGTCACAGTCGCCACATTATTATTTACTAATAAACTTTCTTATTTGATAGTAAAAATTCACCTGGATATTCTTTCTTGCGGGTCAAGTACTGCGCTACCATGGGCGTCACTTTGGCGCTGTCGTTCTCGGCTCCTACTGCGTCGCTAGAGGCGGCAGCTGCACCGGATGAGAGCCAAGACGAGGTACTAACATACCGACGATAGAAAGGCGACACCCGACGCGCTGGGACCGAGAAACGAGCAGCCGAAGTGGCCGCAGGACCGTGGCAGATCAAGCGCAGCATGTCGATTTGGTGGTCGAGTGGCAGGCCATAAAATATGATGATAGGTAGGTTTGGTAATGCTGAAGGAAAGGATGCTATATCTGCGACGTGTGAAAAAATGGCTACATCTGCGTGATGTGGTCTATCAGGAGGCAAAGTTCCGGAGGTGCCAACATTTTGAACCCTTGCTCCAGCTACCTCCATGAGATTGCTCCAACCAGTACTGGATAGCTTGGTTCCACAAATATCTTCACTTTAACCATCATTTTGTAATTTGCTTCGACAGTGCTTAATCTTACTGTTGCTTGTGCTGCTGAAGTGCCTGAGTCGAACGCTCCTTTTGCTTCAATGTGGCACTGGCTGGCATCATGGGTGCAGATAAGAAGGAGCAATCATGGGTCGTGACGAGTGCAGGGTTATCGCTAGAGGCATGCGCTGCTGTTGACCTCCGCGTGGATGGTGCAAAAGTAAAGGACATGCAAGCAAGCAAACCTTCTGCGCTGTAGAAGAAAGTAGAAGTACTTTCTTAGCAGGTTTTGGAACAACGTGCTGCAGATTCTGTTGATGTGTACTTACGGAATTTCCTCGACACCGCTCAGCATTTTTTTTATACTGCAAGACTTTACTATGGAGAAGTGAACTTAAAATTATTGGTCTTAGATGACAATCGCAGGTCTTTATTGTAGTCGCTACTGTACCTCTATTACGGCACATGACCTATCGTCTCATCACTACATTTTTTTACGAGTTAGCGACTGTACTGTGCGATATTGATCTTGAGCCTACGCCGAGTTCCATATCCACTGAAATTTGAAGCTGAAGTCAGCACCTGTGTCGCCAGCAACGCACATTAGAAATCGCATCTGTCGTAGGTCATGAATATCTGAGCCCTGAACGTACCAAGATGCACCAATGCTATCTGCAAAATGTAAGCAACCCAGAGCATCAACTGCGACTGTACCATCCCGGCTTGCAGATCAAGCACAAATGAGAGCTGGCGCAAGGATGAAATACCCAGTTTCCACTTCAAGATAAGCGCACTCATCACCAACGACATGAGCTCCAATCCGCTGTATGCCAACACACTGTTGAGAGCAACCACGAATTCGCCGCTAGAAATTTCAGCTAGAGCGGGTAGTAGACTCTATTTGGTAACCTGAACAGAATCGCGTTGTGTAGACCTAAATTCACCAACAAACCAATTCGTTACTTCCGCTGTTCGTGTTGATCCATGTCGGCATGTTCCTTACTGTATATAATAGGCAAGATCACTGCGGTGTATTTCACCAAAATGATATATTCTGTAATGAAGAGCAGCCGTGCAGTCACGCGAAGAAATCGCAATCGGTCTTTTCGCGAGAAAATGCTGTTCAGCCCTGCTGCAATTTCTATCGTTTTGGTAGCTTTGAGGCGAGAACTCGATAAAACAAATATATTTGCCACCTGCGAATTCTTCCTCCGCAAAGGACAGACGAAGCGCTTTGGTTCTAGGACTCGTTTAATTGGTGATAGTCGCGGAGACAAATCCATTTTCGGAGCCGATGAGCCTTGGACATCATCCCATGCACGTGTTTTGGTTTTTTCTTCGGCGACTCCATAGTCATGCATGCTCGTCACGCTAGCTTCATCACGTGGTGTTGTATTGAGGTCCCGATCCAACAAATCTAGCGCCACTTGAAGAAAGTGTCGCTTTTCTGCTGAATCCCCATACGGAATCCTGTTCATCAGGCCGTTAATTTCGGTGGTGATCTGAAATATGTCGTACATCGATAACCAGAACTGTAGAACGTTCACCATTATTACTGTTGCTGCAGAGGATAACGATGATGCGCTCTGAAGCGCACTCGAGACGTAAAGCGCATTGAACACCTCCACGTTGAAAACGACGAGCGCAGGTTTTATATCATGCTGATCTTCGAGAATGCGGCTCATCACGTTCTTGCTGATTAGCTTGATAATCACAAGGACGAAAGAAAACCAAGCTTGGTGTGTGCCGCCCATAGACAAGAACCCATAAATGTAGACCGGATACACAAACGTTAGCGACATCTCGCACATGAATACAGCTATTTGCTGCAGGACTTCGTGCCTCAGAGCTGTATCCGCTTTCAACTGAGCCCCCCAATAGTATACAAAGCACGAGAAAATTACAACAGCAGTAGGCGGCGACGCAACAAGGGTACTGACAGGCAGTGGGAAAACGGTTGCAGCTGCTACAGCGTACGTGACTGCAAACGCAACTGTTGCTGTCAGCACACCAACAACTATCACTTGGCGCATTTTCATCGTCAGACGAGGGACATAATGACCGATTTGAAGCACCGCAGATCCATCAACAAGACAAGCAGTAGTCCAGAATCGGATCCAGAACACCCAGTTTGCGGTTACCCCTTCTTCTGGTGATGCCAGAGGTGCCAAATCGTTCAAGACGCTCAAAACCAGGCACGGCAGTGGCGTAACCAAACAAACCATTATCATACGCGAGTAGCTCAGAGTCTCCACGTAGTTCCCAAGGTGACGCATTCGTCCAACCGAATAATGTCCGTGAAATTCAACTTGGACAGAAACCCAAGCTTGTACAAGGCGTTGCAAGCAAGTACGAAGCCACCGCACGACACGATTCGGTGCTGATGCTGTGTGCTTTGAGTTTCGATTCCTGACCCCATATTTAGTGGAGACCTCACCACCATACCGAGTTGTCTCGGAATAGCTGTGCAGGTAGATGAACCTACAGCTTGATAGAAACTTCATCTGCATTACCCGTTCGTTGAGATAATCATGAAGCGGAAGGAATTGTTGGCAGCTTGTGAAGAGCTGATCAAGTCGTTCGACCCAGCCAAGACCACCGTTGATGCTCATGCGACAGAAGAGCTTCGAGGGTTTTCGTCGACGAGTGACCAGCGATTCCTGCAGCAGATTCTTTATGGTTCCTATCGCTACCGAGAACTGCTGCGTCCAATGCTGACGCTATTCCTCGACTCGCACTCAAGCCAAGTGAGTCGAACAGACTACACCAAGTTTCTCATCATGGGCTATTTGGCCATATTTCGTCTCGAGGAGCTCGGTACGCCGGCATTTTCTGGGTTGGCGCTGGCGCTTCAGCCTACAAGTATGCACATTTTCCTTTCGTACATTTTCAATCCTGGGGAACTTCGAGGAACTCTTCACGCGCAATGGACTCGTGTCCTTGACGCCGAATTCGTCGAGACACAGATAATCGACAAGATGCTGAGCTTCAAGCCGGCTATCGACAAACTGTTAAGTCAGCTCCATGCCAAAGCTTTCGGCCGAGCTGCTCCTACTCGTGAAAATCAAACTGGCGGTACTTCCAGCTCCGATCGCGTTGATTCGGATGCCAGCTCAAGCTCTAGCAAACATCCTACGGTGCCTGTGGCGCCCAACATCACTCAACCGAAGCCTCGACGAGCGCTCGAGCCTATTCGTATACCTCGCGAGGTCAAGGCCAATCCGGTGCCTGCGTCACTTAACCGACTATCACTGGCAGATCTCCAAGCACAACAAGAGATGCGAAAGCAGCGCATCAAAGCTGAGGTGGCGAGCAAATATGATTCATCAGACGAATTTCAGTTTGCTACAGCTACGCGGACTAGCAATCTTGAGGCTGTGCGGGAGGAAGTTGAGCGTAAGCGTGAATCAGCACTACAGTTCGACTTCAAAGCGAAACCAGTTCCCCATTCAAGTACATCAGCCGCGACTGCAGCGAATACTACTGAGGTGAAACTCACTGCGGCTGCCATTTTACGTGAAGATGCCTTGCACAAGCGCAAGAAAGACCGTGAGGCGGCGTTGATTCGCGCTTACGAGTCGGAACTACGAGACCCGCTGGAATACTATCGTTGGCAAGCCAATATGCAGCAGCAGGATGAAGCGAATTGGCGTCGCGAGGTCGAGACGCGCCGTCTTGAAATGGTGCAGGCACAATATGACGCCGTGGAGGCTGCGCGCCAAGCGAAACTCGAGAATCGAGATGTGGCACTCGAAATGAAAGAGCGTGCTAAGAGTCGAGCTGCCGAGCGTGAGCAGGAAGAGAATGAGTTGATTGAAAAGTACCGACAGCTCACAGAGGATGTTAAACGCGTACGTGATACTGCACCACGAGAAGCAGAGGCTCAAGTGCGCGAAGAGAATGCGAGACAGCGTGACGCGTTGCAAGAATTTTTGGCGGCTGAAAGAGAACGCAAAGCCAAGCAAGATGCAAAGGAGCAAGCGGCACGCGAAGACTTGATCAGGCAAATTCGAGCTTTGGACCGTGTACATCGCGAGTACGTAGCGGTGTTTGACCCTACCGAGACAGCACAGCTCGGGTTATTGCAGGAAATGTCACTTGCTGAGCTTCGTGAGCGTCTTCGAGTACGCCATGAAGAGCAGAAGCGCTGGGAGGAATCTCGACGTGAAGCTATCCTCACGGATAAGCAAGAGAAAAATGCTGATCTACTCGAAAAGGCTACTAGTGCAGCCCGCCGACGCCGTGCTACAGCGAGTGCAAATGCCACCGCCCGCAGCAAGAAGAAAGCTTTAGCTGCTGCTCGCGAGATGGGAGAACAAGCTCTACGCAAAAAAAATAACCTGGAGCTCGCTGAGAAGCTCCAGCGTCAACGGGAGGAGCGTAAGCAGCAGACTGAAAAGCTGCGTTTGGAAGCCGAGGAGCTCGCAACTAGACGGAGATTCCTCGGCGCCGCGAAGACCATGCTCGAGGAGAATCACTTCGATCAGCTCAAGTGTGGCTTCGAGCGTGAAGCCAAAACCCGACAGGAGACGCACCAAGTGCAGTCAATTACCATGGAGAACGTTCGTGCTCAGGAGAAGCGTATGAACTCCGAGTTCCGCGAGCGCCAGCGTCTTGCAAAGCAAGAAGAGGAGCAAGCGAGAGCTCAAATATACTCACGAGCTAAGGAAGATGCTCGACGGCGCGATCGTGAAGAGGATGAGACTTTGCGAGCGCTGGTGCGTCATGAGCAACAAAGGTTTGGTCACGCTCGCGAGACGCTGCAGGCACGCAACGTCTACGCCACGAAACAAACACAGAGCATGACAGTGGAGGCGAGAAACATATCCGCTACTCGATCGAAGCCCCACCCGAAGATGGCATCCACAAGTCCCAGCCGCAACCAGGAAGAGGAGCAACCAACTGGAGCAGCTACGTAAGGAATTCCCAAATCGTTACATACAACTTCAACTTCAGCAATAGTAAAACAAGTGATTTGTGTATGAAAAGCCACATATAAGTACGAGGAACTCACACGGTCTCAACTTCGACGACGTAGCGAATGCGAGCTTGAGCTTCCTTGTAAACTACCAGCTCAGCGTAGTCCGAAAGCGCTGGCTCCACTAGAGTGAAGCCCTCAGCCAGTGGTGAGCTCGTCAACGCGTTGCGATATAGGTTCACAGAGTAGCTGTAGGCTGTGCCATCGTCGGGCCGGATCGTGACCTTGAGTGTGGCCTCGCACCACGCACCGCTTCCTGCCTTTTGTGGCGCAACATCTGCTTTATCTTCGTCTTCCATTGTGTCAGGAGTTTCGCGGCTTACCAACTCTATGATAATCGTGCGTTCGTCGAATTGATACTGCAAGAAGTGCGCGCGGTTGTCCGAGGTACTTACGGTGTGCGTGTCGCCTACAGCAAACGTCTTGTCTGCTAAGAGTTTGGCCAGGTAGTCCTGTGTCTCAGCTGTGAACTTCGGGTTGCGCTCATACCAACCTATCGGTGTCGGATTTGGTTCTGTCTTAGCCCACACTCGATCATACGGAAGTTTAACACCAACCTGCATCACTTGACCCAGGTGCAGTTTGGCTCCACACTTCGGTGACACGACAGCACCACGTGGATCGGGATTATGTATGGCTAGAGCCTTCACACTATCCATTCCCTTACGTGGTAGAGGATCACTACCCCAAGCTGCTGTGGTTGTCAGCTCTGTAGGCTTACCAAGTGACACTTCACACAGCAGCATGTAATGCACCTCGCGCGTCTTCGCTGCTCTCTTGTCTGGTTTGCCGTCTTTGCCTAGAACTGGTAGTGCGTACGGCGCATCGCAGTAGTTCAGACTCTTTTCGGCAACATTAGCGAAGTACAGGCCCTTGCCGTAGGCGTAACCATGGTGCGGAGCCTCGGGAGGTGCCACACGAAGCCCTTGAGATAGAATCCCCATGAGATTCGTGCGCTTCGTTCCGTGCCACAGCAAGTGCGTTTGCATGGCTCGCATATCCGGTCGCTCCTCCATGAGCTCGTTGAATCGCTGAGTCTCACCATGACGCTCCACCTCGAATACATTGCTGATGCGATAGCGCTGACGATCGTAAGAACGCAGGCCCCCGAAGAAGTAGCGGTTGATGAGCTGCCGTTCTGCGTCTGCAGGCTGCAACGGTGCAAGGCGCACTTGCAGTGCATGATAGCAGTATTCAAGAGGGTTCTGCGTTAGTTGTGCTTGCTTGGCCCCCAACAGCATTTTGTACGTTTCCATGATGTCGGACAGCATCCGTAAACGCGTGATTTCCACATTCACGTCGTTCACCTGGTCGAAAGCTTTGATCGAAGACGCCAGCACGTCGCTATCTTCTTGACATGGCATAATCTCGTAGTAGCGGCTACTTCGCTCGCTCACCTTCTCCGTAAGTGCTTCGTGACGCGTAGCAAGCAGCGCGCGTTTTGTAGCTCCCTCATCAGAAAGATCGCCACTCGCAGTTCCAATTTCTTTCACCAGCTCCTCCTTCTCCTCCAGCAAATCACGAATCTCCTGCAGCTTCTCCAGCGCCGTACGCAGCTCATCTTGCTTTGCCAATGGCAAGTCGCCACCAGCAAAACCGCAGCTCGTCTGGGCTGCGAGTTGCAAATTGCGTACGTCGGTGATAGCAGCTAGCATAGCCATGACGCTTGGAGAGCCTACCAGGTCCTTGTCAGATGGCTCAGGGAACACTACACCTTTGCCTGCGCCACTGTCCATATCCTCGCGGAACGATCTGGTCACCTCGTCGTCCACCTTCGTGGCGAAGTTAACGCGCTGGACGAGGTTGTACTTCTTCGGCTTCTTGACGAACTCACCCGGTGCACGCGACTCCCACGTGTTGCCTGTCTTGCTTCGGAAGATCTTCTTGAATTCACTCACGGCCTCAGCTTCATCTCTGAACGGTGTGTTTTGGAACTTGCCTATCTCTCCGATTCGCCCCCAGTTAGTAAAAAGAACGAAGATATCCTGCAATTCGTCCCGCACTAACTGCAGCCGGTAAAAGACGTTCAGTCCAAAGCGCCCGTTCTTGACGTCAACCTTCGTCAGCAAGGCATCTAATTCTGTACCCTCGTCATCGCCCTCGCAAAGCACCTTGCTCACTTTACCAACATCACAGCTCGCGTTCACCTTGGCCACAACCCGTGAGCGTGAGATCTTACCCGACGCCTCGCACTCTGCTAGATATGCGTTCGCATCATCCGAATACGTCGGCGCAGCAGCAAAAATCGTCTTAGACTTGGAAGTGTCAGGTTGAATTGTCACGATGTCAGGGAATGTGCGCTCCAGAAACCGAAGCACGAAATGCGAGCGCTGGTCCCGTGCATAGTCGATAACTGACTTTCCAGAAGCATCCCGAGTGCACAAGTCACCACCAGCACGCACAAGTATCGCCAATAAACGCGTGTTCTCGTAGGAGCCGTAGTCAAGTGGCTGCACAGCCATGTGACACGCTGTTAATCCGGCGGCGTTATGCTGGGCAAGCGCTACCTTCACACTGGCCTCCGGGATGTGGAGCGAGCACACTCTCGTCGAACCAGCGAATGAGAAGACGTCCTTCGGGTCCGGTACCGATCGTACGAGCCCAAGGGCTAGACGCGTCTCCGCAATTAGGTTGCGTGCAGCAAGGTGCATGAACACCGTGTTGCCCCTTCCATCAGCAATCGATAGCTTGGCACCATAGCGGAGCAGCAGTGCTAGCGCGTGGTAGCGTACCGATGCGTCTGTCGTAATAGCAACGCGGACGAGCGGTGGCATTATGTCACTGTCCCCTTTAGCTAGTGACGTTATCTCACAGAGCTCACGACCTGACCGCAATAATTGATCATTGTCTTCATCTTCATTGGGGCGTCTTCTCCGTTCGAGTGTGGCCGCTTGCGTACTGTGAAAGCTTGTATTGGAGTCTACACCGAGTTTAAGTAGCGTTTCAAGCATCGAGAAAAATAACACTGGCTTCGCTACCGCAAAGCTCTCCACAAAGCGATCCAAAAAGGCGCCAAGCATATTCATCTTTGAGTCATCGGCCTGATGGATGTCCAGCGAGTGCGAAGGGTGCTCCAAAAAGTAGCACAGAACAGTGAGTAGCTGGTCGTCTCCAAGATTACTCCCGGTGCGTTTCTGCTTGAGAGCAAATAGAAGTGGAGTCTCGCCAGCCTTGTTCTTCACATTTTCGGCCTTTGTCCCATCGTCTTGGTGATAAAGAAAATCTAGAAGATGAGTATTGCCTCTCTTAGCTGCATAGTGCAGGGCCAGATTTCCCTTCTTGTCCTGGATGTCAGCACGCACGCCGGCATCTACGAGGGCCCACGCCAATTTTTTTGCCAGATTGTCAAACACAGTTTGCCGTGTTTTTGCCAAGGAATGCAAGAGTGTCTCTCCACGAGAATTAGTGCGCTTTAGAAGCTCTAAGCCACCGTCCGATCCAGATTCTAACACTCCCAGTAGGTTATTAGCAAGCTGGAACTGACCGCACCGCACTGAATCTTCAATCGCCTGGCGTCGGCAGAACGTAGCACTCAGCAACATGTGACAGATACCAGTGAGACCGTTGTTCACGGCGTGATAAAAGTAACTCCGCGTCTTCACCTTAGGCTCGGGCTTCGACTTCGTCTTAGTATTCTGCGACCAACAAGCAGATTCTTCGCGTGAGTTCGTGGATGGCTGGGTGATGCGAAGTTTCCCATCCACTGCAGAGCCACTACGTAGCAGAGTCATAATGGTTGTCTGTCGCTTGTACAATACTGCCAGCCCAAGGGGTGTGAATCCATCTCGATCTTCTAGAGCCATGATTGCTTTCTGCTTTGCATTGTCCCCTGAGGAAGCAAGAAGTGTCGATACACATACAAAAGCACCCGTAGCTGCTGCAAGGTGGAGCGCTGAGCGGCCTAGCACATCGTGTGCCATGAAATTAAGGCCACGCTCCGCTGCTAGATTTGAAACCGTTTCGACAGGATCTGTCTCCCTTCCAGGAATGACGGCCAGGTGTTCACGTAGGAAAACCTCTCGCCTCTCAATCTCATAATTCTTTTCGTCGAGCACTTGTCCTTCACGGTCCTTCTGACCCTTCTGTTTCTTGTGGGTAGCATCGTACATCTCATGCCAATCAAGCCGCATTTTAATCAGCGCAAAATGCAAAGCCCCAAAACCGAAATCATCTTGGATACTAGCATCGGCGCCATTCTGCAGAAGAAAACGTTCAACAGCGAATGATGCATCAGCAGTCATAGCTGCAGAGTTTACAGCGTAGTGCAAAGGCGTTCGGCCTAGCCAATCCCGCTGGTTCACAGCATCACGTGCCCCGCTTTCCCCCCCCGCACGAATAAGTTCCCGTAGCAATTCAAGATCTCGATTCAGTGCCGCAAAGTGAACTGGAGACCGGTTCTTCGTATCGCCTACAACGACAGCTTTTGGAGCGCTTGAGTCCTTCAAGGCAACTAAAATGGCTGGTTCCACCACATCGGTTGACTGCCCGTGGTGGTTGTTTGGCTCCGATGAAACGGAGACGGAGAACAATGCCGTATTTGTAGAATTGGAACGACCAGCCGGCAATGATTGAGCGATAGTGACTGTGGAGTACGCAATCTCCCCTGCATGAGCCTCCTTCGCCGGGATAGAATGCCGGGCGACAACTGCCAAGTGCAATGGCGAAGCTCCAAAAGTATCCGTTGCCATAAGGCTTGCGCCGTGAGAAAGAAGAGCACTTACAGAAGCCCCATCATTTCCCCGCAACGCTACGTGCAACGGTGTTTCCCGAGTGGTTTTGGAAACGCAGTTGACGTGCGCGCCATGCTTAAGTAGCAAACGTGTGCACTTAATGCGCTTGCTTTTAACAGCTTCATATAGTGCCGGTTCCAACAGCGTGTCTACTCCACAATTGCCTGTGCACGCAGCGAGACTATCGCGACGAATGGTCACGCCTCCACTGGAACGTGCAATGGCGTCATTGATAGCAAAAGCTTTGCAGTTCGGGCACCGCACCGGGGATAGATTGGCGTCTGCTTGATGCGTGAGCAATACCTGCACAGTGGGTGCATCGCCTGATTCCACAGCATACTGCAGCGCCGTTTTAAAGCTCCCAAGATGCACGAAATTTACCAGGGACTTGTTTTTGTCATCAGGACTTGACGAAAATAGTTCGGGCCGTTTTTCCAACAGAAGATGCATAAGGCATTTGGCGGAGTGATCAGCACAACCGTACCACTGCATCCACGGGTTTGTCGGTTCGGTCGTTAGCTTTCGCTTCGCGATCAGATGTAAAGCCGTTTCATACTCCACCATGATTTTGGGCTTGGGCTCATCCTTGGTACTGGCTTCGGATGCAGACAAAAGTCTTCTTGGCGTTGAAGTGGCAGCATTATCATCGTCACTGTTGTTACTTCCATCGCCATCAGCATCGTCACCAGAGCCATCGACATCTGAGTCTTCTGGGTCACTCCTTGAACTACTTAGATTCGCAACACCAGTCAGAGCAACAGCAACATCGTTGGAACCATCATTATTGTTTTCGGTAGGAGAGATCGCCCCCGTACGTCCCCGCAAACGTGAAGCCTCTTCGCAGCGCACAAAGGCCTCACGGTGGGTCGTATTCTCCGCATAAATTCCAAGTAGTTCCGTAAGTCGTGTGTCAATGTCACGCATGCGTTGTAGCTTGTCTGGGTCAGTCTGGTTCGTTGTTGAAGATGCACTGCGCTCATGTCTGGGATCTAGTAACCGCATCACAGGTGTATATCCGTCGTTGTCCTTTTCGCACATCATTTCAGCGGTTGTTGGGCATTTATCCACACACTGCCGAATAAGCTTAGGAATCGCTGCGAGATGGGATGCATTGTGGTTAGCCACCACGTGAAAGAAGTTCTCGTTCTCTGATCTTGTTCTTCCTGCCAATTTCAACGGCCCGCCATTCGCATTTTTTTCGTTGTGCTCCAGTAGCTCTGACAAATAAGAATCTCCGAGCCCTGCACCCAGTGTCGCAGCAGTCATCCAAAGATCAGATCCATCGGAAGACTGGGCATCGGGGTGCACGCCATCCTGTTTAAGCAGAAGACCAACGATTTCGGTCTGGTTACCAACCATTGCCAGCTGAAGCGGTTGCAGCCTTACCGGCTCAGATTTTTCCTCCTGATCGGCATTTTCACGATAGAGCTCGTACTGTGGATGAGCACCGTGCTGAAGAAGAAGGCCAATCGCTTCCAAAAAGAACTTCGCGAGGTCCAGGTTGCTATTGCTCACGTTGCCATCTTCAGTCCGTGGGGTTTCATCGCAAGCGCGCTTGATCAATCGTTGCAGTGGATACTCACCATCCGAGTCGCCTATGTTTGGATTGAGTCCTTTGTCTAACAGATAGCTGATCTGCCCAAGGCTGTGCGAGTGCTGGCATTGTAAGAACAACATCGTACGACCCTGTCGGTCTCTAAAGTCCAGAAACTTTTGCTGCGCCTCTCCACTGACTTGAGCCAATATCAACTCTGCACACGCCCGTCGTTGCTTCAATAGAGCGCACGCGAGTGGCACAAAGCCCCATGCATTCTGCGACCACAGCTCGGCTCCCACGTCACACAGCAGCTGCAAACAAGAAGGCCATCCGTAGCTGGCCGCGTAATGGGCGACACTATTCTCCGACGAGTCGTAGGCATTGACATTGGCGCCACTGTTGATGAGTACAGTCGCCACACGTGTGTGTCCGTTCTTCACAGCTAGAATCAACGGCGTCTTTTTCAGCTTGTCTCCGAGATCCACGCGAGCGCCGTTTGCAAGCAGCACGCGTACGCACTCCAGGCGGCCGTTTTGCGCTGACAACGTCAATGGTGTGGCTTTGCTTGTTCCACCACTTGAAGCGTTCACCTCAACCGCCCCGCCGCATTCTGTGAGCAGGTATTCGAGAACCTTAGCACATCCGTGTCTCGCCGCGAAATGCACCGCCTGCTTGCCTCCCGGACCTTTCTCACGCACTAGCTTGTCAGCGACTTCTTGGCCACCGCCGCCACTCTCTCCTGGGGTGGCAGCGAACTTTAATAGGGCCAGCGCGGTCTCCTCACGCCCAGCCTCGAGGGCACACATCAACGGTGTCATTCGCGTCTTCGTGCGTCCGAACATGCCGCAGCGTTTTTCCAAAAGGAACAGCATCGGCGCGGGTGACTCGCAGCCTGCTGCATAATGGATCGGCTCATAACCTTGATCATCCTTGATGGCACTGAATTCGTCGCCTGCAACGTCCCAGAGCGCCTCCAGATACTTCGTATTGGGATTGATAGCAGCCAAATGCAATGGGCGCAGCCGCGTTTGGTGCGCTTGCTTGATCGCTGACACAGCGCGGAATGGAGGAAGCAGAGGTGTAGTCTCCTCTCCGTCATCAGTGGGGCCATCGGCGAGGACTTTGTGATGCAGCTCGTTGAAACCCCACCCACCATTCTTTTCCAACGTCTCCACAACCTTGCGAACCAAACGAAAGTTACCACACCGAGCCGCACGGCAAACGTTGTTTCCCACCGCATACCCATTAGTCCAGTCGCCCGTCGGGTACAAAAGTGTAAGCATCTCGACACTGGCGTTAGGACTACGCCAGAGGTAATCGAGCGATAAATTTACCGCAAAGGCAGCACAGCCATCCCCAAGTAGTGCATTGTTCCCTTCTTTACCTCCACGACTGGCGTTGATTGCCCGCCGGTTGTAGTCGCTAAATCGACTCGTGTGCTGACCAGTTGTATGCGAAGGCAGCGCCACCTCCGGTGCGGGCGCCATCTGTTGCTTGCTAATCTTCTCGTCCGTTTGGCGTAGCAAAGCCGCCGCAGCCAGATCGTCACTGTCAATAGCGTAGTGCAATGCCGTGTGAGCCACATCGGCGCTGCGAGGAGCGTCGAACGTGCTGAGCCCTGCATACGAATCCGTCGTGATCTTCTTCAGCATCTTGAGATTCTTAGTCAGCACGGCACGCACAACCTCTCGATTGGCCGAAGCCACGTCTCCACTAAAGTCTTCGAGCGGCTGCTTGCCAAACAGCTCTCGGTCCTCATACTTGGCCTCATCCACTGTCACCCTGAGCGGTGGAATGTGCATGGCCGCCTCTTTCTTACTGAGCTTGTGCGTCTTGCCTCGAGCAGAAGACGAAGGCGTTTCGTCCTCGTCTGCAGCTCGGCGCTTTCTGCTCGACGTTGGAGGAGGACGTTCATTGTCCTCCTCTTCTTCGTCAGCCACGTCCTCCCCCGCCAGCCGCCGCTTGGTGCGCGACAGACTGCGCTGCACGCGAGCCAGCGACTTGGGCGTGAGCTCCAGCGCCGAGC
>JAHWLE010000009.1:0-66020 GCA_024679135.1 Phytophthora foliorum
GGCCTTCCGCCGCTCGCAGCGGCCCTGCGTGCAGTGCACGCGGACGGGCTGCGACCACTTCTGCGAGTGGTGCGGCAAGGGCTTCCACGCCAAGTGCGCCAAGCAGTGCGACGAGGACGTGGGCAACCCGAACGGCTTCTGCTGCCACAAGTGCGAGGCGGAACAGAGTGAAGGACACGACACGGACGAGGACGAGACCAAGGAGAGCGACGAAGAGGACGTGGGCTCGCGCTGCGGCAGCTGCCGACTGCCTTTCTCTACCACGGGAAGGGACCATGAGGACGCCAAGGTCGCCACGGGCTTCAAAGTGAACCAGGCGGTGCTTGTGGACAATGATGAAGTGCTGTACAACGCGCTGATCACTGAGGTGGACGCCAATGGCGAGCGCATTAAGATCCACTTCACGAGGTGGAGCAAGTCGTTCGACGACTGGTACGCGATGGATGACGAACACATTAACGAGAGTCTGGCGTGCGACTGCTGCAACCAGTGGTTCCATATCGGCTGCCTGCCGCCGATTAAGAGCTCCGGGCGGTGGAAAGACTCGACGTACGTTTGTCCGCGCTGTATTGACGACGCCCGCGCATTCCACAATGGCAACCGGTCGGTGCTGAAGGCGAAGGCGGCGTATATCTCCACGAGCAACGCGATTGCGAAGGCGACGAAGAAGGCGACGTCGCCTAAGGAGGCGGAAACGGCTGCTCTGGCGGTTACGAAGACTAAGAAGCCCAGTAAAGCGGTTGTGGTGATCGATGATGATGACGAAGGTATGGACGAGGAGAACGAAGACGACGAGATGAAGAACGAAGTGGCGAAACCGGCGAAAGTGCAGAGAAAAAAGCGAAAACTGTCCGAAGTAGCCGATTCTCCCGTAAATCCGCAAGGGAATGAAGCCTTGAATGGGAAGACCGTGCAAGGCGAAGCGAATGGTTCGACCCTGGAGGAGCTGGCGTCTTCATCGTCTTCGAAGGATTCCATGGCTGCTAGTTCCCCGTTCAAAACTTCTTCATACGCGTCGGAAGCGAAAGCAGCAAAATTAGCAGCCACGAATGCCTCTGCGAATGCTACTACAAAGGAAGCGAATGCTGAATCCAAGGCGAAAGTATCAAAATCAGTGAATGCGCATGGGGCCGATGCTGTTTCTCCTTGCGGTGATGCGGTGATGCACGCTTCTCCCGAGCACACGGTGAAGGCAGCAAGCGAAGCTCATAGTTCCCCGTCGAAAGCGGCTGCCGCCAAGATTGGTGCAAGCAACAAGGCGTCTGCGGGTGAGTCCAAGGCTGGTAAGCCAGGGAACAAGGACGAGACAACGTCGGCAGCGCATTCCTCTTGTAACACCGTTCTGTCGATTTTGAACAGCCCACCAACAAATGAGGCACCAGCAAAGGCATTCAAACCGAGCGTCACTTCGCTGCCTATGCTGAATCCTGCAGCCAATCGCAACTCCTCAACTGCTGCGTTTTCGAAGCCGTCGATGGCGATGCCGGCGAATTTCCAAGTTTACGTTAAAATGGAGCAGAAGAACGGTCGTTTCCCGCTGTGTCCCCGACCGACGCCGAATGTGAAATCTGCTCAGGTAGTTCGAAAGGAGGTATCAGGAGCTGCCCCTTCGAAATCAACAAAAGCAGCACCAGCTCGCAAATCAAAGCCGAGTCAAGCTGGCGCTGGAGGTCGTGGCTCACTCAGCGCGTTTGATATCCTGCGGGAAGTGGCATCACAGGAAATCGACGAGAGTGCACCTGTAAAACCGAAGCGTGAGAAACGCCCGCCTGCAAGTCGTGGAGGCAACGCTAGTGCAAGCAAGCGTGCGAAAATGGACGCTTCTACAAGCACAGCAAACACTAGCGCATCACCTGGGCGGACAGTTCCACCTGCTGTCCCTGGTAATCCTGCTTCGGACACAAATCAGTCGGCGCAGACCCGTGAGCGTATCCAGATGAACTCCTTTGTGGACTTGCACTTCAGTATCCGCAAGGAAATGTACTTGCGCTTTTGCGGGCTGGAAGAAGAGGGCATGCTGACACGCGACTCGGCACATTTGCTTCGCTCGTTGATCTACCCGACGTCTGAGCGTTTCCAAGACCTCAAATTTGTCTATTTGGTGAATAAGGACCTACCATCGGTACAGCTCACAAAACGGTTGCTGGAAGCAGTGCCGTATCCGCCGGGGGTGGCGAAGCCGATTGCTACTACGGTGCCTCACGCGCCCCCTGCAGCAATTCGGTCTCCGTTTGGCTCGAAGAATATTGCTGGGATCCCGATATCAATGGGAATGTTTACTGGTAGTCTGAGTCGTACATCGTCTCCTGCGGTAGCTGCGCGCATGAGTCTGCTGCCTCCGCCACCAGGCTCGACGTTGCTGAGACCAGAGCCTCCGCGGCCAGATGAGTCCTCACGACTTGCATCTGGAAGCGGCAGCATGCCTCAGCCACAGCCTCCGCGAACAAGTGCGGGTCCCGTTCCCGCACCTGTCGCGGCTCCGAAGCGGCCTGAGATGCTGCTCATGGAGCAGCTAGCGCCGACGCACCGCCCTGTAACAAGCCACCCACAGCAGCAGCCACAGCAGCAACCGCAGCGAATATTGAATTCAAGGTAACAGGCATGTCAGATAGTAAGTAAGTAAGCCTGAAGCACATTGTAGTATAAGAGGGCAGCGAGCACGGCACTTGTATTTAACTGTAGCCACTCCGCACCACTCCGAATACGAAACCATTCTCTCTAACCGTCGGCGCAACCCAAGAAGCTTGACCACACGCGCCGATGAAGATTTGTTGCGATCGTCGACATGGCTACACAGTGTAGCCATATGCTGTCCCAAAGTGGTCCACATGATGTCAAGGTGGGGCTACGATGGCGCAGCGGAGACTTCCCGTGTCTCTCATCGTGGCATGCTCGGTGAACCGTGTGATCGGCAAACAAGGCCAGTTGCCGTGGAATCTGCCAGCTGACTGGGCCTACTTCAGCTCTGCCACGAAGAAACAAGTTTTGGTGGTCGGTCGAAAGTCCTTCGAAGAGTTCGATGAGCCCATCCCAAATCGTCATACGATTGTCGTGTCCTCCACGCTGAAGTGTCCTCCACAAACTGACGATCAAACTGTTGATGGCCGCTGGCCGAGCGTTCAAGTGGCTCGGACGCTGGAGCAGGCGCTGCAACTCGCCGATTCGCACCCGCAGTACCAGAATTGCAGTCGAGTGTTCATTGGTGGCGGCGAGAGGTTGTACAGGGAAGCGATGGCTGCCGAAGTGGCCGAATCGTGCTACGTCTCGAGAGTGCACAAGCAGATCGCAGACGGGGATACGTTCTTTCCAAAGTGGACGATACAATTCCCGAATTTGCTGTACTCGGCCAAGACGAACGGAGGAGGCAGCACCAGGTGAGCTTCTGTCGGCCCAACCTATTTTATTTTTTGTCGCTGAGCACGAATCCTGTTTCTTATTGGTGTCTGCATGGTAGAGTGAGCTTTGAAATCTGGGGTGCAGAACGGAATGGGTGAATAAACATAAAGTGGCAATTAGCTGATGCTCGATACATGCATGTTGAAGCTGTCCTGCCTTCGCTTTGCCATCGTGTAAATGAGGCAGTAAGCTTATATTACTACATGTAGTAGCTTCTAATACATGTACATCAATGACATGGATGCATTGTATGATGGAAGCGTAGCTTGGAGCAAGGTTTTGTATCGCGTACCGGTAATGTGCTTCGGAGCAGGAACTTTCAGCGTTCTTTGCCAATGCCTTCCGGCTTGGTTCGTTCACTCACAAGTTCTCATAGTGCTTCGAATGTAGCCATCTAACTGAAACGTAACCAGGGTACGTTATACCTAAAAGGGTTACATTTTTGAGTGGCTGGGCATTCCAGCATCACCATGGCGGAGACCGACAAGTCGAGCAAGCCCAAGACGTCCCTGGACGTGTACAAGCAGAGCTTCCGCGAGTACCTGGTACGAGTAACCGTTCTACCACTTTTACAATAATTGCACTGACATTTTTGCGTCCCCCAGCGTGAGACGGATGCCGTGAAAGACGAATCGGAGCTGGAGCAGCTCATGAAGCTGCTGCACGAGCCGCTGCCCGTGTCTTTCCGCCTCAATTTGCACCGTCCGGACGCCGCTAGGTACGTCAATTAAGTTTTTATCGTAAATATTGCAGGACACTAATGCAAAACTTGATTTTGTTGCTGTTCACAGACTCAAGGCGCTGCTGGCCGCGACGCTGCAGTTCCCCAGTAACAAGTACTTCCACGGAGAAATTCCTGTGAACCCGCCCAAGTTAGTGGAGATTGGATGTTGCTGACCATGTTTCGAGCGAATTTCTAATGCTTTCATTGTTTTTTTTTTTTGCAGGCCGATCGCGTGGTATCCGCTGGAGAATGTTGCGTGGCAGATGGACTGCGGACGTGTCGCTCTCTCGAAAAGTGGTGCGTTGCTACAATTGCTGCAGTTTGGTGTGGTAAAAAGTGAAATTAATGCTATTGTTTTTGTTGATCAGCACCCAAGCATGAAGATGTGCGTGCATTCCATTCGTGTTTGTTGGAGCAGACGGATCGCGGAAACATCGACCGCCAGGAGGCGGTGAGCATGTTGCCGGTGCTGTTTCTAGACGTGCAGCGCGGACACCGTGTCCTGGATATGTGCGCCTCGCCTGGATCGAAGACGACGCAGGTTCTTGACTTTTTGCTCTCGTCTCAAAGCTGCGACAACGGAGAGCAGAGCGGCTTGGTGATTGCCAATGATTTGGACAAGAAGAGAGCGTACATGCTGGTGCACCGCCTTTCGCGGAACACTTTGCGCCGCGCTGTGGTGACTTGCGGCGCGGGTGATACGTTCCCTGGTCTCTATGACGCTGAGACAAAGACCTTGCTGCCTACCAACGTCTTCGACCGCGTGCTGTGCGATGTACCTTGCAGTGGTGATGGCACTCTGCGAAAGAACCAGGCATTGTGGAAGGAATGGCATATTGGCCAAGGTCTGACATTGCACCCGATTCAGTTAGCATTGGCTCTTCGTGGCGCTGCACTGCTTAAGATTGGCGGCATAATGGTCTACTCGACGTGCTCGTTCAACCCTGTTGAGAATGAGGCTGTGGTCGCGGAGCTGTTGCGTCGTGCTGGTGGATCACTGGAGCTGCTAGACGTCTCGAAGAAGATGCCGCAGCTTATTGCGCGCCCTGGCAGGTCCAAGTGGCGTGTGGGTTGGCGTTCAAAGTCTAAGTCTACGCACAAGGGCCACCTCTTCAAGGAAGACAACAGCAGTGAATCCCAGAACCTGCACCAATGGTTCGACAACTATGATGCACTCTCCCAGGAGCTGCGTGGCCGTGTTAAGCGTTCTATGTTCCCGACTGAAGGTGTTATTGCCCAAGAGCTGCACAAGACTCTACGACTCATTCCGACGGATCAGAACTCAGGAGGCTTCTTCATCGCTGTGCTGCGCAAAGTGGCTGATTTGCCTGGTGAAAAGGATCGCCAAGAAGGACTCGCCCCGCTGGAAGATTTGCAGGCGACCCCACCCACTGACTACGTTTGCAAGCTCTGTGGAAATGGAGGCCATTTCCTGAAAAACTGTGAGAAGTATTTGCCTGATACGGAATTCACTGCTTCGAACGCGCTGCTGAAGCCAAAGAAGAAAAAGCAGCGTACAGAGGAGTCGACGGCAGTGAAGAGTGATGCTAAGAAGAAGACGCAAAAGAAGCGCGAGACGCTTTATCGTCGTGTGGGAGATGATATCTGGGAGCAACTGCGTGATTTCTACGGCCTACAAGACGAGACCTTGAAGGTACGCATTGCAACATGCATTAGACATTTGTAGGATCATCGACTAACAGTATTTGTGTACACCAGGAGCGCTTCTGGTGCCGGTCTGACACAGCAGCAACCGTAAACTTTGTGGACAACGAGATTTCCGACGCATGCCTGGGTGGAGACGCTCTCGATGTACGTGTTATTATGCAATGCGTTCGCTGATGCTAGCAGTTCACAGATTCTGACTCTTTGGTTGATAATGCGCATGAACAGATCGTGAATACGGGACTCAAGGTGTTCACTAAGGTTACTGAACGCGGAGAGATGTTCTACCGCCCCTCGGAGGAGAGCCTTGGTTTTTTCGATGACTTCTTTACCAAGCGGCGGCTGGACATTCCCGTCGCTGACTTCTCCAGTCTGCTTCAGAACGCAGAGCAGCACGTGGCGTTTGAGACGTTGTCGTCAGACCTGCAGAAGTCACTGGAGGGCATGTCCCTGGGGCCTGCTGTTGTCCGAGTCCAGGCACATGAGCAAGTTCGTATAAATATCTGGGTCGGCAAGGGATCAATTCTACCGCGTGTGTCGAAGGCCAGGCGCGGGGAGGTGGAAGACGCCCTCAAGCTGTGCACACAAAACTAGATAGACTACTGTTCAGCTGATTGTTGTACGCACTAACTTCACGATGCCTGCTTAGCGGCGAGTGCCCTTGCTCGCATTCCCCTCACAAGGAAATAGAACGAGTCTTTTTTGCCTGCGACTTCTTCCTCATCATCTTCATTTTCGTGACGTTGGCGTGCAGAAGTTGCAGCCTGCCGGCTAGGAAGTTGGTGTACACGTGCTGGAGTAGCTCGAGAGGCTTCAACCGTCGATACAGAGTTCGGTGCATCCGAGTTTAGGATATTCGTGAAGACTTCCACGAAGTCTCGTTTCGGGATGCCCATCAAGCTGCTGTCGTTGTTCTCGATCCACATGCCCAGCACGAGCATGGCGAAAACTAGCAGTGCCATCATGGCTCCGACGCTAGAGCAGACCATTCATGTTAGTAAAATACTTTTGCATTCCAACAGAGAGAAGAAGAACCTTACTGGTACCCCCGAGCCAGCTTGTAACTCTTGACCACAACGTGTCCGTGATTTCCGATGAGGATTCCGGCGAAGCCCATCAGCCAACTCCCCAGAACCTGCGAGATGAATCGCGTCGCCAGTAGTAACTTACACAGCCCGATGTAAAGCACAATCGCCCCGAAGATCAGCTGCACCACCACTGACTGCGTGTGCAGAATAGCAGGCAGCAAGACGACCACAGCCATGTGACAGTCAACGCAGGGGAACCCGCCCGTGTCTTCATCGATGCAGCGTCGGTCTTGCAACTGCCACAGCGGATAATACAGATCAATCGGTCGTGGACTCTCCGCCAAGTACTGCAGAACCACCACCGCCAGCAGATTGCCAACGCAGATCCAGAAGTACGGGAACCCGAACTCGGGGATCATCGTGATGAACACGAACCTGAAGCAAAACAGACGAAAGTTGTCACAGCTCTCGCGCATCCCAACTGTTTGGCAGATTCCACGCACCATATGAGCAGCGAAATGTCTTGCGTCCGCCGGCGAGACGTCGTGGAGTGCACTAGCGTCCTCAGCCACGGACGTTCCTACCCGAACTTCACATCAATGTCTCAAAAGTACCCAAATCGCACCAAAAACGCACCTCTTTCTGCTGCACGAACCAGTTAATCGCCGCCATATCCCATTGCAGCAACGGATGCAGCTCCACGACTTCCCCGTCGTCGTCCACATCCTCGCGAAAATGCACACGGCGCATGGTTTTGGAAGATACTTTGCGAGCTCGAAACGTCGCAGTTGAAAACCGATTGAACCGAACTCTATCACGTTTGACGAGGTATACGGACCAGCGACCACACGACAGCCAGTCGATGGTTGCGGCAGTCGCACACCAAGCGGACCAAGTCGCCCGCGTCTTGCACTGCAGGTCGGAAATGCACCATCAAGTGGCATCTTTTGCCTCGCACTTGAGGCCGCCTCCAACGACCTCTTGGCCATTTGCAACGAGTTTCTCCGTTGATGCACTTTGAATCAATCAAGGCTTGATTGTCAAGGTGCAAATCGCCAGCTGGGCCTAGTGATGTGTGGGAATCGGCTGGCCGAGTGCCCCCATCTGCGTTCGCCGACGAGAACTCAGGGCTGCAGCAATGTCTCTGCAGTCTCGGGGAGTGACGAGTTGACTCCATTCTCGAGGGTGGACGTCCTGTGTCGTCCTTCGTGATGACGGTGCAAATCGGGACTCGCACGTACCTTTGGCCAGAGCGCTAAAGACCAGTCCAGCGGCTCAGTTGGGAATCACCGTCGTCTGCCACACTGCAAATTGGCCATAGAGTAGAGACAGCATGACAACCATCGACGTCGAGCATGTCGCGCCCGAGACCCCGACGTGCGAACACGACAGGTGCGTCGCTATTGCAATTGCAACTTGCTGGCGGTGGCTTTGCTAATGTTGTGTATCGCTCTGCTGCAGACTCGATGTGCCTGGTGTGATGACGGACTTCCTGCTCATGGGCTCCGTTAAGCACGCGATGGACGAGCAGCTCCTCAAGAACCTGCAGGTCACGTGTCTCGTGGACGCCGAGAACCCGCGGAAGCGCTCGGCGCACCCGGACGTGGCGGTGGACCCGACGGTCGAAATGGGCCGCATCGAGCTGGACGACGATTTCTCCTACGACGAGTTCAAGACCAACCTCACGGACGCCAACAAACTCATTCAAATTGCACGCTCCGACAACAAGACGGTGTTTGTCTTCTGCACCCACGGCAACAACGAGAGTGCAGTGGTGTGCATTGCATACCTCATGGTCGTGGAGCAGTGGAGTCTCGAGCACGCGTACCGGCACGTGCTGCAGAAACGACCAGCTAGTGCCCCCCGCAAAACCTACGTCGAGAAGGTGAGCTGACCTTGATAGAAAGCAATGTCTCGGTGTGCAGGATTCTAACTGGCATTTGTCTTTGAGTGCAGCTACGTACGCTGGAGCTTGAAACCCATGGCCGTGTGACGCTCCGCTCTGACCAAATTGGTCCCAGCATGATGGACATTATGCTTGGTCTTCGTGGCCAAAGTCCTGTCGGCGATGACACTGACGAGCGCAGCAGTCAAGCGACGGAAGGAGGCACTTCGACGGTCGAACGCGCGAGTGTCATGTCGAACTTCTCGGTTGTCACTGGGCGAACGAACGGCAGGTCCATTCGTGAGACGACGATCATTGCTGAGCAGGAGGACGATCCCGTTGCAGCGGGGACGAACAAGGTGCACCCGCACTTATCGCCGGTGTTTGGACGAAAGAAGTCCAAGGCGCACAAAGGAAGCTGCGTCATCAGTTGATCCTTGCTTGTAGATCGTGTTTATCATCGGTTAGTAGGTAGAAATGTCTCCGAGTGGCAGGAGGCTAATATAATAAGAAGTTCGCATGATGCTTGACATGTTGTGTTAGCAGAACATCCGTTGGAGAGCGCATAATGGAGGGCCTCCAGGCTGAGGATGATATCTTGGATAGCTGCGCGAGTCCTTTGACCCTACACAGAACAAGTTCAGTATTGGCAGACACCACCAAAGCCAGGAAACTCAACGTTCACCTCACCTTCAGCAATCTTGAGGCTTTTACGGCGGTGCAACTTGTTTTTTCTGGTCGCCCCACCGCTGTCTGACTCATCACTTGAGGAAAGGAGGAAGCACGTCTTCTGCATTGACCAGGACTTTTGCCCAACTCTGGTGGATGATCTCTTGGCTGATTTGGGCGGAAAACTTGCACGAGAAGTTACCTTTAGCTTTGGCTGTTGAGCGGAAAGCTAGAACACAGCACCAGACGATCAGCTACTGAAAGCTTCCAGGAACTGAGGTCTACAGCAATACTTCCTACCAACTTCCTTGCACTATTTACGTGCGTTACAGCTTTTGATTTTTCAAACTTGTCCATCTTGGTGCGTTTGGCACGCTTTTGTACCAGAGGAGACTGACTTTCAACCATCCGCAAATGTTTTTTGTTGCCTTTGGATGAAATCTGTGCTCAACGTGGCAGATTTCGCACTGATAAGTTCGTCCCAGTGCGGAATGGCAATGTTGAAGTTGAAGTTCCCGTCAAAAGGAAAGTGTTCCTCGTTCACGTTCACCTTCGCCGTCTTCGAAGCGCGAGCGTCAAGGCGGGGAAACCCAAGCGCCCGTCTTGAAGAAGAACAGCTATGAGCAGTGGGAGGAGAAATTATGCGTGAGGCATGTCAGAACGCACGTGGCATCAACGCGAATAGCATCATAGCCGAGTACACCCAAAAAATGAAAGCTTTGAGCAAGTCACCAAGAGGGATGGGACGTGGGCGTCATGGATCCAGCGTTGGCGCTCCGACTTCAGGGGAAACAGCAGAGTGGTGATCCAGTGGCCTTCTGATATGTGGCAATTCGTGAAGAATCTAGAGGAGGAGGGAAACACTGTCAATGCAATGATGAGTGTGAACCACTTTCAATTCCGATAATCAATATATCAGATAAGTCGAGGAAGTCTTGACTGATACTCAAAGGCAACATTGGACACGGATACGGAGGACGAGTAAAAAGCAACTTCAATCACGGAAATCTCAGCTTCGGCTGCCGATGCTTCATCACGTGAAACAACAAATGAAGATCCCGTTCGAAACGCTACAGAAAGCAATACTGCGATCCATACCTCAGTGGATCAACAGACGACGGCGGATGGGAAAATTGCTGGCGCGCTTGAACAACAGGTGGGTGCTTACAAAATCCTCATCGGCTCAAGTGCTGCCTTCCTGAACGAAAGCATAACTGACCCGATCGGATTTGGCAAGTCGATTATTCGTGAATGGGTTCAAGGACACTGCAGATTATCAAACAGCTCGCCACGGATCAAGTCACGGAAACGATGTTATGTGGAATGGACAACGGAAGTCGCCGATTTTAGTCAACGAATTCTTAGGTATATTTTCTGCATTTGTCAACAGACTACAAACAACGACCTGCGATGCTCCGAGGGTCTGATCTGATGGATTGGACCCAAAATAGATGAAAATGGTTTCCAGAGCTGATACCTTAGTTATCTTGGACGCGATGGAGGCCTGCTGCTGTTAGTTGTGAAATTGACAGACGATCGCTATGGGTTTTGAAAGGAGCGACGGAATGCCGCGAGGAATGGACAGCGTCTACGACTGGGTAGATCAGTTCAGATTCTCAAGACCGATGAAAAATACAGCAAGGGATTTCTGCGATGCTGGTACGTTCGCGCCTTGAATGGGAGTCGCTATGTATTTGCTAACCATTATTCAAAACATGTGCACTTGTTTATTTAGTATTGCTCGCTGAAATCCTGGCGCAGTTGGTACCTGCTTGGGTGCAACTCCACAATTATCCTTCCACTCATCGATTCCAGCAAAAGATCAGCAACTGGGAAACACTTAACCGTATGCATTTAATACTTTGAAGTCATGAAGTTGTAGATGAAACTTAACAACTATTTGGTGAACAGGCAAAGTGCTTACAAGACTGAAGTGTGGAGTTTCTCACAAACATCAAGAAGACCTGGCCAATGCTGTGCCAGGAGCAATTGAACTGCTGCTAATCCAAGTAAAAAAAGCTGTACGTTGAGACGAATCGGTATTTACATTGTCGAGTTTGCAGCTGACGTACTTATTTTACTTTTCCGCTGTCTACAGACTGCCAATAGTCCATTCTTACAGGCCAAGCGCGCATCCGCGTCCATGAAAGATGGTGAAAGTACATCGCCACGTTCTCGTTCTTCATCTTCTACGTCTTCACCACAATCTACCCCCTCTCCAGGGAAGCAGAAAAAATCCCCAAGTTCAGTACATTTGAACGGCCCCTCGCTACGCGCGGACTCGCATCAGCAAGACTCTATTGCAACGTCATTTTCGAAGCTTCTTGAGTTGATGGCAGACACCACTGACGAATTTGATGATGTCGTAAAACCTTTTCACCCGAAAACAAGAAACCGAGCTAACACTGTACCAAGCATTCAGCTGAAATCGCAGTCACAAGCGATTACCGTCCGCCCGCTCACCCCAAATTACGCTAAACCAACGTTATCAAACACAGCAATGTCTCGACCAGCGAGTGTGGATGCAAAATTACGGGTACCCCAAGCATCTCCGTTTTCAATCAAGTTGAAAGCCGACCAAGTGTCCACAGCAAGCCCTGCAGTAAAGCCTGAAGCGAGTCCGAAAGCTGAAAAGAAGCATCTGCCATCCGACACGAACGAGTTTCAAGAAGGGTCTTTCGTGTACTTTCAGTCATCGGAGGCACTTCCAGCAGCCTTTTCGTTTGGTGATCTTGAAGATCAAGCTCAAGTTGCTCGTGTGATCCGGACCTTGCCGTCAGGTGAATGCACGTTGCAGCTCTACAGACGTGTGCCATCTCGCGACTCTCCTCAAAACAGCTCCAACAAGAAGACAAGGTGCTACTTCGCGACGCCACACTTTATCGACTGTTGCAGCACACAGCTGCACACTATTCCAAACATCGCATTCGACCCGCAAACGAACACATGCGAGTGGCATGTACGAGACAAGAAAGCGAAGGCGAAAACTCGCTCCAGGCCGATACAATCCATCCCGCCACCACCTTCTCGCCACTTTTACGTTGAGGTCCTGAATCGAGTCACGTTCACACCAGCCAATCTTGCAACACCAATCCGCCAGACAGCAGAAAGTCTAGTTCCGGTGGTGTGTCTTCCGTGCCCTCGCTTTGCCGAATCTTTTCGCATTCCTGTTCAGCCAACAGTGTTTCCAAAAGTGCGCGTAGATCTCGTTTTTGAGCTTCCTGATCGATTCCCGCGCCGACGTCAGCTACCGCAACGAAAGCTGTGAAGGCATCGAAATATAAACACAAAGAAAATAGTAATACTTGGTTACAGTGTTAACTTCACAACCCGACTGTCATACAAATTGTATCCCCCTTGCAGATTTTTTGTTGGTAGTCACCGCACCTACGCAGTGGAATTTGAAGAAGTTGAGTTGGTGAACTCAGTGCCACAGACACTTAGGATACTGTCGACGAATGCGCCGACCCCTGCGGCCTGAAGTTCCTCCTCACCCTCGACTAAAACCATCGCCAGCCCAGCATCCAGATGCCAATCAATGTGGCAGTGTAGGATCCAGACGCCAGGGTTGTCCGCGGTGAAGCGCAACACAACATATCCGTGGTTGGTGCACGCACCGCTGTCATCGGTATCGCAGGGAGGAACCGTGTACACGTCACGCTTCATGGCCCCGGAGAGCTTCAGGTTCAAATTGCCGGCTTGGATATCGGAGAGTGACGCTGTGCCGCTTCCGACGACCCAAGGTGCATGCGTGTGCAGGTGGAACGGGTGTTGTTCGTTCATGTCGTTGACCAGCACCACCTCAATGTGCTTGCCGTACTCAATCTTGCGCGCGAGGGTCGTGGCTGGCAGCTCCTCCGTTGTCAAACCCGAAGCAATCGTGAAAAGTGGTGGTTCCTCAGGGGCAGTGAAGTGAAGATAGTCGGCCCCGTCAATCGAGAAGTATCCGAGTCCAAAGCGGAAGTCGAACTCGAGAATGGGTCTGTCCGAAGGCACCGTTGGTAGTACAGCAGTCTCGAGTGGGGTAAATTCATACTCGTTGATAGTCGTCGTCTCTGTCCAGTCTGCAGAGGTCGGGTCGGCTTCATCATCGTCTTCATAGTAGACGACAGCCAAACCCTCGTAGTTGAAGCCGTCCCCGGCGACAGAAGCAGTGCCAGCAGTCCACGGGAGGCCATACAGGGCTGTGGCGCGAATCCAGAATGAACCGATTGCGCTACTTGACGCGGCTTTGGCCTCCACGATGACATCATAACGTTGTCCAGCGTTGATTCGGATTGTAGTGATTTCGTCCGAAGGCTCGAGATATTCACCGTCCGCTGCAACGATCGAGAACTCGTGGCCGTCAATACTGAAGTCGAATGGAGCAAGCGCGCCCATGTTGATAAGTCGCAGGCGATATTTGTTGCCGGCTTCAAATTTGAACCGAGCAAGAGGCTGATCCGTGTTGCACTCCGTGTACCCGTGGAAGGCCGCGGCCGTGCAGTTGTAGCGCCCAAGACTATTAATCACCATGCTGTCCCACATCGGCACCACTCCGGGCGATGCGTGGTACAGATCTGCAATCTGAAGGGTATATTCCTCAGCTACGTCTTGCTCCCAAGACTGTTGTTGATCGACCGGTGCGTGGACGACCAACGGTCCTCGCAGACCGAAGGCGTATTGAGTAGAGTGGTGACTGTGCCACCAAAAAGTACCAGCCCTTTCGGGTGTGAAGGTGTAGACAGCGGAGCCACCTGCGGCGATTCCACATTGGGTGATGTCCGAGGTGCCGTCCATTTCTTGAGTACCCAATTGTTGCAGACCGTGCCAGTGCAGGCATGTGGGCTCGTTCAATTCATTGGTAACCGTGACTTGGACCGTTTGGCCCAGCTCGACCTCGATGAGCGCGAGGGAGGAGGAAGCGTCGTTGATGCCGTAGGAGGTCAAGGAGACCCCATCGCAGGCCGATGTGATGTACGTCACGCGCCAGTCGTAAGTGACCGTGGAGTTGTCGGCCGAAATGCAGCTCGAGAACAGTGATAGACTCAGCAACGCCGTGACGAAGAAGTGAGCGATACCCATGGCAAAAATGGCAAAGGTGGTTGTATACTGGAAGTGGCTGTCAAGCCCAGTGTTGGCGGAGGAATGCAAATTGCAGAATGACTAGTGAGACCCTAGTTTCCGCGATCTCATATGAAGTGCTTGCTTTCAAGAAGATCTTCGCACACCCGTCCAGCTAGTAGCTACGGGTTTTCGAAGCTACATAAGTCATGCGATCGGGGCCTACACCCCCTTGGTCTTCCTATGGCTGCAAGACGCAGTGCTTGGCGGCCAAGTTGACCACCCCAAATTTTCCAGCTCTTCAGGCATCAGCTAGACTGCCTGTCGGCAACGCACAAACAAACCGCAACGGGTTCACTGCGGAGAGACCTACGGAAAGTCAAGTACAAATCATCATTCTGACCGATTGAGGGAGGAGAAATCCGGGCGCGGGGTGATGACTCACTAAGCGGTCCTCGAGATTGGATTTGTTCAAGAGTGTAGTACATATTCATCGTTGAAATAGTTAACCTTAGTGCAGTCGCATCCCATCGATGGGTTGATTGCAGGTTGCAAAGTCCGCGTGGTATTTTCGCCGGAGACCATTGTCATTATATCCTCTAAACAGATTGCAACCTCCAACCGGACGGCAAAGTCCAAGGAAGATAAGGCAAGGTCACCCCCTGCCTCCAAGACCTTGATTCAAATGTTAGCGCCGCATTGCCTTGCAGTGCTTCGCTTCATGTCGACAAGGAATGGTTTTCTCACTTCCACCCGTGCCGAAGTTGCCGCTGACGACGACGGCGATGGCTGCACTACGAAGGTTGAAGCGAGCATATCACACGCGAGATGATCGGTCGAGAGCGGCTATCGATCCGCTCCTTGCTGTCTAGATCGCTATGTTCAATCTTTTGGCTGGCATGGTGTAAACAAGACTGGGGCTGTAATGATGCCCTGTGATTTTTGCTGTGCGCTCTGGAGATCTTCCATGCTGGAATCGTCTCCGTTGGAAAAGCTGTGGAGAACAATGGTAAGCGGGACAAGAGCAAGATCTCCTTCGTGGACCTTGAGCGTTGCTGGTGGTAGCACGCGGTGACCACGGGATATACTATACGAGCATCAGGGCGTGGCTCACCAGCCCGCCTGTGATATTCCCGGCGATCTTGCATTGCTGTACTACAGTGACTCTAGAGTCTACAGTAGACTAGACAGCGGGCGTGTCGTTGCTCTGGTTGAAGTAAGCGGCGACTAGCCGATCAACACACGTCATTTCAAAATAATTGATGTCCCACTTTTGACCTGGGATATTGAGATCCGAACATTATGAGTGATTTGTACTGATATTGGAGAGGTAGTGCACGTCCTCTGTGCGAAATAATTCTTGCATGGATTGAGCTCGGCGTGTTGGTGACACGAACTTGGTGTATTTGAATGCAGGCTTTCACAGACGCTACCGGCATGCTTGCTGCCGGAATAACGAGCCACCCTGAGGTCACAAAGTTCTGTAGGGGCTTCGAACAGCCGGGTGTGACCACCCGTGGGTCATCTTTAACGAATCCGTGTGTCTTTCTGTGTTTTGAACGCACTGCAAGTGCATCGAGATTCGCAACTCGCGAGTCCTCGCCGTCCGTAAGAAGGACAGCTTGCCTTGTTGAGTCATCTGTGAGTTGCAGCGTCTTTGTTGTTGAACGAATGCGGTTCAAGCCTGCGGAGGAAACCGCAGCTAGTTTCGTGCTCGCGGTGGTTCTAGCTAGGGCCTCATTTGCTGACTATCAGGTAAGTTATCCCAAGTAATTCGTCAGAACACGCTTCTCTTGTGCCTCTTGCGTAAAGGCTGCCGGCTAATGGCGCTGCACAGTCTTGCCTTGCCCACGATCTGCCAGCTTATATATTATATGCTCAGTTGAGTTGAGGCTGGCATACATTTCGCTTGAAGTGACTGCTTCAGATAGCAGCCAACCTTTCACCAGCATACTACGGTTCCGACATGCGTCAAGTATTGTGCGCTCTGACCGGATTCATCACTGCTTCACCTGGAAAACTTTGGGTACTAAACCTTTTCAACGTCAAAATTGCAAAAAGAAAATTCGATACGTCATAAGGTAAACTCAATATGACGCGAATAGAGAAGCGACTGGCGCGGTTTTTTATATTGTGATCTGGCTCCAGCTCTTCGCGCCTTAAAAACACTGCAGCAAATTATGTCCTTTCATATGCATTGTGTGATCAATATGAAGGTAACTTATCTTATGAAGTATTGAATTTTCTTTTTGCTATTTTGAAACTGAAAAGGTGTAGCCTCGAACCTTGAGAACCAAAATGTACAATAGCTACAATTTGTGTGGTGCCCATTCACTCGAACTCATGTGAGACGGCGTCAAACGAACTGATCCTTACGGAGTTTTCGAGACTAATGCCGTGTTTTACACGGGGAAGCTCTGGATTCTTGTTATCGAATAGTCCAACTTAGGTCCTGCTACTTGAAGCTTTATCATAATGATGAGGCATCCTCTCGTCGTCTGCCGACGGACCCCAACGACAGTGAGCGACAGAGGAAGGATCATATCAGTAAGTTGCGTTAGTGCTCCATGCTCCACTGTATAGCAGCAAAGCGTCATTTGTTGCGACCTTACACTGGCTTACCAACAGTGAGCTGCTTCATTTGTCGAAGGAAGGCTTCTGCCTGGCAGCTTCTCTCACTGCATGGTGGTAAGGTTCCCTGTCGTATAACCCACGAGGATACTACCTTCGTTTGACCCACTACCCACAAGGATGCTATCTTCGTTTGACCCACCGTCTTCCCTAGTCGCTACAGTCAACATTCACTGGATTTTACTAAATGTCATTAGGATATTCATTATTAAAACACGAATATCCTTAATGTTGTATGCGGTATATTTTATTATATATTACATATATGATACCATTATGTTATCTCACGGTGCATATGACCACAACGAGAACTCTGGATTGTTTTTACATGTAATATAACAGATACTATTTTGGTCACAGGTTTTTCAAAGGGACTCTATATCCAAGTTTATTTTAGGCTACGTACCTGTATCAAAAGAAATGGTTATTTTGGGCAAAATGGTATATCCTCAAGACTCTGGATCTAAAATCCAGAGAATAAACGGCTTTAGAGCAATCCCACCGGTTGCGACAAAAACAAAGTTATAATTAGCTAAAGAAACCTTGACAGAAGCACATGCAAATTTGGTCGGCTGAAAAATCCGCACCGGTTTTGGTTAAAAGTCACTCCATATACATGTACTATCATCCCCGGAAAGAAAAGATCGCAATTTGAGATGGCGGGGCTGTCGGCGAGTCCCCTCAGATCTGTGGCCGTCGCCGGCTTTCACGACATCCTGAGCTTCGTTGAAGATGATGACGACGACGACCTTCTTGCCATACAGCTCCTCTTTGAACCTTCATCAGAACAACACAGCGTGGTGCAGCGTGGCGGCTCTCGTCCCGGCAAGGCGAAAAATAAAGAACGGGAGATTGAGACGCGCTGCAAGCGCTTTATGAAGCAGTATTTCGATGAAAACCCTGTCTACAACGGTAACGATTTTAGGGAACGCAATCGCATGAGTCGGACGATGTTCCAGCGTGTGCTGGATGGTGTTTTAGAGATGGACCCGGAGTACTTTCAGCAGCGCCGGATGCTACCAAGCGCATGGGAATACATCCAATCATGAAGGTTACCTCTCCTTTGCGCGTTCTTGCGTACGCTCTACCAGCCGTTTGCCTTGACGAGAATCTGGAACTATCAAGCACAGTCGTTTACGACAGCATCATGCACATTGTTGAGACAGCGGGGAAACGTTTTGGAGCTGAATATCTACGATCTCCAACCGAGTCAAGACACGAAGAGGCTGTTGGAGATCAACGCACGCCGTGGGTTTGTGGGTATGTGGTGCAGCATCGATTTCATGCACTGGGAGTGGAAAAGCTGCCCGTATGGGTGGGCTGGGCAATTCAAGGGCAAAGAGAAGAAACCGACTGTCGTCTTGGAAGCCTGTGCTGATCAGGAACTCTAGATTTGGCATGCTAGCTTCGGATGGCCGGGTTCTTTGAATGATCTGAATATTTTAGATTGATCTCCTGTGTTTGACAATCTAATAAATGGGACCGCTCCACCAGTAGAGTATAAGGTCAATGAGCACGTGTACGACATGGCGTACTGTCTAGCTGATGGAATATATCCTGATTGGTCTGTGTTCATGAAGTCACTATTGCAGCCCCGCGGAGACAGGCAGAAGAAATTTGCAGAAATGCAGGAGAAGCTTCGGAAAGATGTTGAGAGGGCCTTCGGCGTGCTTCAAGCACGATGGAGAATTTTAGCTGTCCCGTGCAAGCTTCACTCACGGCTGAATATGAATAAGGTAATGCGGGCTTGCATTATACTGCACAACATGATTTGCGAGGAGAATCGACATTCACACGTCGATGAGCACGGCTATTTATTTAATGACGGCCACAACGAGCAGCTGTACAAACTCCGCGTTTCCCGGCCAGCGGGGCTGCGTCCCCGATCAATTGGTGAGCTTGCAGGTCGCATCAGTGCCATCGAGAATGTCAATCGTTACGGAAGACTACAAAAAGACATGGTAGAGCATATTTGGCGCTTCTTCGGCGAAGTAGACGAGTAGAAGGCTATAAATCTTTGTACGCGCTAGTGCTTTTATATAACCAGTCGGACAATTTTCATCGTAAAATGGATCAATTGAACGTAAACGTGATAGAGAGGCACGACGTCGCCCTATATGGGCATCTAGTCGTCTAGCTTTGTGAGTCCGTAGTCGGACCTTCTGCTTGTGAGGATTGTGCCAATGGAGGAAAGCTTGAGGCCGTGAAAGACGACTGGGTCGCCGAAAGTGACTGCAACGTCACGTTATCCAGTATCACAGGGTACATTGGACGCAAATTCTCAGAGGACAATGGAGTTGACTTCTCTGGAGACGGTGAGGCTAGTTGAGCTGGAGGTGCGTCACACAAGTTCGCCTCAGTTGATGAATTTTCATCAGCAAAAGGCAATTCTTCTTGAAGTGGCTGTCGCATCGGTTGCAGAGGCTGCTGCATCGGCGACCCAACCGGTAAAACCTGAGACGGTGACGGTTCATCAACCAACGCGTCCAAGCGATGCAACAAACCCGCTCGTCGTTTTTCAAGATACGCGGCATGTTGAGGTCCATTCGGCTGGATACTAAACAGTTCGTTTAGCATTCGATGCAAGGCTTGCTCCTCCTCCAAACGCTGAAGAGCTTTGTTTACACGAAGCTGCTCCTTCAAGATATCCACCTTGAAGCTCATTGACTTCGAGTCTGTTTCCTGGGTCATCAAAGTACGGTACTGCATCGACTGATCCACCTTAGCCCTCTTGGCCGCCTTGACCCCTAGTGATGGACGTGTCTCATCCTGTGTGCTAGTTAAAGCCTTCGTCGCTGATGTCGAGACGACACCTGATGACTCAAAGTCCTCGTCGACAGACGTTTTGCGATTCTTGCCTGGAGGGTTTTTGCTACGCCTTTCAATCGACGTTTGGAACTTTGGGTACTTTGCAAGGACGTCGTAGCTGTCGATGTAGGCGAAGTCGTGATTGTGGCGCTCCTTGTATAGCCCCAGTGCCTTCTTCATCATGTCTCGCTCCGTCGTACCCGACTCGCGCAGTGATTCGACTCGTTCCACGCAGCCAACATACTTCGAAATCGACTTCTGCATCTGTCCGAAATGCGCTTGTAGATTTGTCCAAGCTCGTGGTTCAAGGGTTTCTTTCGCGACGGCATCAGAAATGCGCCCCGAGCTCTCCATCGCTCCCTTCACGCGCGTCCAAAACGTTTCAGCCGTCTGGTTTATGCCGACGGATTTGTCGCTAGAGATGTTGACGTAGGTCTTAGCCAGTTCCAGGTCCTCCAAAGGCTGACAGTTTCTTCCCCGCGCTGTCTTCACTCAAGTTGGCATCTTGGCCCGATCAATCGCGAAGTGAGCTTCCGTCGCGCGAAGGGTCGCCTGTGACCTAGGTTATTTGCCGGCTATCCATCCGTTAGATTTGGCGGAAGGATCACCGCGGGATTGTCGTCGATGGAATTTAGTCTGTGGTTTGTCGAACCGGTGCGAGTCGAAAAAGCTATTACAAAGTTATCTGGCAGTCAAACCTACCTTTTAGTCGAAACGGGTGGGAATGCTCTTAAAGATTGGTCAACCAAAACCGAACCTAAACGAAATTTCTCAAAAAAGAGTCCCTTCCCACACGTACCCATTTTGCTCAGGTGTATCGGACGCGAGCGCGACGGGCGTAGCCCCCGCCAGCAGCTCGCTTCCAGGCCATAGCGAGGGTACAGACAACAGCGCGTCTCTCGGACAAGGCGATCTTGTCTCCAGCCACAGGAAGTTACTGGGCGCCCTGCCATCGGCGTGTTTTCGATGATATCTACACCGATGCTGCAAAACTTCGTGGCCTCCTTGAGAATCATCTTGAACCTTTACAACCCCCTGCACCAAGATGCACAACAATGTCCGGTAGTACGTTCCCCGGAAGGACGCTTCGGACCTAATCTACGACGCGCCCACCGATGAAGAAGAGAGACTTGCGAACGAAGCCAAACATGCTCGCTGTAAGACGAGTGCCCAGAAGAAGACAGCCTCCACTGCTTCTGTTGGAGCCAAAGATACCCCCACGGGGCCCGCAGAAGAACAAGCGACTGGAAACGAAGACAGCTTGAACGTAGCGGGGGACAGCTCAGCTCAACCGAACACAGGAAAACAACGTCGGAAGCGTGCCAAGTAAGATAAGTAGTGCAACTGAATGAGGGCGGTTAATCCAAATGATCCTTTCGTCCAATACCCAAATGACCAAAAATGGGTCCTTTGTACCCAAAAATATAAATAATTACCCCTCACAAATTCAAGTTCATTCATAAACACCTCAATTTGGAACAGGAGGAATCCAAATTAGAACCTGGAAATAGTTGCAATCGATTCAGCAGGAAAACCTACGTTAAGGGAGCCCATAAAAAAAATCTAAAAAGTTGCATCTACAGGGAGACAACTTTTTTAAGGCACGAGCCGAAAGAGGAGACGCTCCTCTTTCGAATGGTGTGCTTAAATCGCGATTCGTACTTAGTTTCGTAAGCAACTTTTCGTTTGACGCCGTCTCATGTATTATCGCCTTGCGACAATCTACTGGATAGTGTTTTCAACCTACCCATTCTGGCACTCCCATTATTTTAAAGTAGTTGGGCTCGAAAAATACAGTTATAAACAGCAGAGCTCCCCGCGCATTAGAATAATAGTCATTGCAATATACCAGAAAACAACAATAACTACGGCGTAATTACGAGTTACACCGATTGCAAATATTAATGCTCTCACCATTTATCACCTTCAATATCACCTAAAGCACGCTAGTGACGTCCAACGCATCATGGTTTGCCCGAAGAAACCACAACATTTTGAAGTTTGCAGAGAGAAAATTGCTCCACTGCGGAGAAAAAATCACATTGCAACCCGAGAACGAACGTTTGCAAGCATTTGGCGTCGGCAGCACCAGCGCGACAAAAGCTGAGTAATAATAAGGGTGTATTACTGGGTGCCCTAAACTCTAATCACCATCCTAGATCGACAAGACGCCAGATCTAGTCTTCTGTGGCTGCGTCCTCTCTTACCGGGCCCATCACTCCTTGCCTTCTTCTGTTTTTCCTGTCTTCGTTTAACGTTACCTTCTTGCTATCCATCTGCGCACGTCTCCCTCCGCTCTCATTGCCATACCCTCCATCACGTCCGTATTTCCTTCGTATAATTCTCTTGTCCACATCATTCTAGCGCCCGTATCGACGGCGTGGTTCGCCAACCAATCCGTCATTTCATGATGTGGTCTGTAGTGATGCTACCAGCTCTGTACCTCGCACTCGTTAGCCATCCTCCTCACTAAATTGTACCAGTATTGTAGCTTCTACGATTCCGGCATTTTTGTCTTCTTCATCATTCCAAGGATACACGCGCTGTCTCCCACTACGTGCGGCTCCTTCCATTTTCGCTGTGCTGCATGTGCCAATAATCGGTGGAGACCAATAAACTAGCCACATTACTAGTAGTAGTGAACCTCCCTAATACCGACGATGCTGCCCATAATTCATTTCAACTGGTCTCTTCTAGTTCAACGACAGCGCTCCCGCTTCCTCCTGGCCCGGAATTGCCTCTTGAACCCCTATCGACAAAAACACACGATAGTGATATCCTCCCCGAAAGCGTTCATCTCCTCTGTTGCAGTTTCCGCTGTTGCATTCTCCATTATCCACAGCCTTGACATCGCTGTAGCTGTGTTCAACCTCCAATATGAAACGGGCAGTATGGGGTAGAATGAAAGCTTGTATCTCTCCCCCGCTCCCTTAGCATCGTGGCCAGCCCTACCTGAGCCTCAGATAGAACCGTGTCCATCCGTCCATTTGGGCGCAATCGCTCCGCATTCCACGGAACAATTGCTGATACTGATACCGCAACCAATTGCCAACAACTAACTCGTCACCACATGCGTGTGCTCCCATATCCTGTCCTCTGGCTCCTTTCCCCATGTCATTAACCAGTATAGGATGTTTTTAAAAGGGTGCCTGAAAATGTTCTTGATAAATATGCCTCCAGATCTAAGGATCTCTTCTCGTCCCCAGAGCTTGAGCATTACCTTCCACTGGGCCTTTGCCTCCGGATTTCACCATACCAGATGTACCGTTCCTCCCAAGCCAACCCTTTCACAGTCTAGGTTCGCTCAGTTGAATCCATCATTTTCCTCTCCATAGCCTCAGTCAGTTGTATATTAGCCGTGCCAAGTTTTGGGCTTGATAAGCCGCGACCGCTTCCATCCTGTGAATATCCCTTCATCCAAGCTTTTCCAGTGCCTTCGCTATCCTCTCGTCTTCTTGTTACCGATTTTTATCTCTGCAACCGCCTGCTCCACCTTCTTCCTCAGTTCGGTCGTGATGATTATTTTATACTGTTTTCGCGTCTATTTCCATCTCCTCTTTCCTGCCCATAGTGTCAACGTCCTGGTGAGGGTCGGGTGAGGGGCTGTCCATATCGTCGCAGCCGGAACATCTAGAAATCTCGCCATCGCCACCTCAACGGGCCCACCTCCCCCCTCTCCACCGCCGACGTTGTCGCTTCCCATATGTGAAATAAATGTCGGCCTTCCCCGCATGCGGCGACAAAAGCTGAGTAGATAGTGCCTTCGTCTCCTCTGCTTCTTTCGAGCCGCGTTCTGGATGAGCTGAGTCGCGTAGTCGAGCCCGCACTCCTTACGCTTGGCGACCGTCGGCCGTGGTATTTGGGGTGCTCCAGGCATCCCAAAGTAGTTTTTGGGCATCGCAAGCTTGCATCCGCTGCATATATTCACCAATCCAGGCTCAAAACCAGGCAAATCCACAAATTTTGAGCTCGATTTTAGGTATCTACCCAATATTACGTAATCCGCCAAAATCAAAAACAGTCCCACCTTGCTCTACGACTACGGCTCGCGCTGCAGACGCTCGCAAAAGCTGTAGAACTTCTTCAATTAGTCAAGTCAACTTGCAAGACTCTTGTGTTCACTGCTTGATGGAACGTTGTCCTTGAGCACCCCCACGAGGTGGATCTTGGCACGAGCTTCACGTAGCGATTCAGGATCTCGTATGCCGAGGCTCAACGCGTGACGTTTGCTTTCTTGGCGCGGAGATGAGTGTGCTTGGTCAGCGCAGTGACGTTTTTAAGCAGACGCAACTGCTTCATCAGGTTATTAACCTAATATAGTTTTGGGATCCGTTACCAACAATTTAATCGCTATGTCAAACCGGTGCGATACACTGCCGACCAATGGACGCCGAACGTTGCAGCAATTGTCCGATTGATATTGCAGTTATCAGACATGTGGAACTGCGCCACATTAGCTGTCTTGTTATAGACAGACAATATTGAGCATCAGCGTCTTGGCAACCCAGGTTTAGCGGAGAGAAGGTCAGCAAAGAGAGGTGAAGACGTCCATCGATATCGTTGACACCGTAGACGTCAATAAAGGATATAGTATAATGCGTCAAGACGGCATATATCAGACCAAAGAAGATGTCCATCTCCTCTTCAATCCCAGTCCCCATTATGACAACCACTGGACCATGTCGTCCTTACGATCCTTGGAGTTGGTGGGCCTCATTTCGACATGGCACGCGTCCTCTCGTCGTCCACTTCACAAAGAGGAATGTACTGCATAACAATCCACCGCAGCCAGTGGTAGCGGCGGGATGTTTCCTCAAACGTGAACCCGTAGGCTTGAAGGGGTCGCTCGGGGCCATGGCTGTGGGTATTGTACTGAGCTTGGTAGTCCTCGTGGCGATTAGCTAAGTGCGACATGAGGTTAGAGTATCCAGTGCCAAGTAGCTGCTTACTGTCGGCACCGCAGATCTTGCATCGGTGAAGCGATTGTCCTCGAGCCTCGAAGAAAGAGCCCCGATGTCCGAGTTTGCCACCATTGTCGGAAACATGGAAGTGAGAGGCGATTGTTGCTGTAGCGCAGTGACTGCAGGAGCCTTCTGGGCAACCCATTTCAGTTAAGCCCAAGTAAGGTATGCTTGTGAACAGCAAGAGGGGCCCGTGAACGGTAAAAAAAGGACCGCGCTCGGAGCATATATCGAAATCTCGAGATTGAACCGGGACTGTCATTTTGGGGCATGATTGTATTGCAATAATGAGAGCAATATATTACTTTTAGGGTTTATAATAAACTCAAAAAATTGTAGCACAACTGACCGGTTTTAATGTATTGGAGTGGTTGGTTGGCTGGAGTAAGTGAATTTGAAAACGGATCTCAACTGCATACCAATGACGCCTATAAGAGCTAGGATATCGTGTGGCAATCGATATTATGCACCCAATAATACGTTTTATAATAGATAAATTCAGTAATTCCAAATGCCTATTATGTTTTTACGAGCCCTGATTAATAGCACCAGCACTGGCGATTGCCACATGATATCTTAGCTCATATAGTCAACATTGGTATACGGCTGGAATCCGTTTTCAAATTCACTTACTCCAGCCAACCAAGTGCTGCAATACATTTGAACCGATCAGTTGTGCTACAGAATTTGTAACCGTCTAGTGATTGGTGATTATTCATAAAAGTGTATTGGGGTTGGTTAATATGCACTGTGTTGGTGTGTTGAAGTGCTACAACTGTAGTTCTGGACATCGACAGCGCTTGCGATCATCACGGAGAGCGTTCACGATGCTCGCTACAGAGAACGATCTTCCGTACACTCTGTGCACCTTATCGATCGTAGAATCGATGGTGTAGTCAAAACGAACGAGGTTTGCCACTACATCCCAAAACACGTTTAGCCTACTGTATGCAAACTTGTTCACGCCCCGCTCGATTGGTGTGAACTCCGTCGCTGGTTTCAATCCAAACTGATACTCCAGTCACAACCCCAACATGTCCTATGGTCATTTTGACTGTCAAACAGCCAAGGGCCGCTGACGAGATGCATTGCTGGCTGGTGTTAGTTGCAGCTGGTACAGTTGCTTGGCAGGTGGTAGGCTGCATTGACATACGTCATATGATTGCATGAATCTTCTCCAGGTTGGGTCTCCCGTCGTGGCCTCTACATTTCATTCATCACCTCCGGCTAACGTCGATCTCTCAGTGGAGGGTCGCAAACTCGCGAGCGTATCCTATCCTCCTCTGGTTTCTGCGCTCAGCCGCAGCCTGTGCATCCCGGAGCCGCTACCGGCTTGCTCCATACTCTGGATTCTGGCGGTAATGATGATATTTAGCGGATCCCAGTCGCCCATTGACGTAAAATGCCTTGCGTTTAATGGGATTCAGAGATAGGCTTCATCCAGACTAATGATTTACATTCAAGTGCAGATCCCAGATCAGACGGATGTATTATTTGGCCTAACAATCTCTCAAAATGACAAGCCCCCAGCGCACCCGCTATAGGAAGCGGCACGAAACGCAAGGAAAAGAAGGAAAATGACAACCACACCCCATAGGCAATCCCTCGTCCTTGGATGTAGTCTAGGTCGCCCGATCAGAGTTTGGTGGATTCGATCTTGATCCATAACTGGCAGCAGAGCAAAGACTTCCGCGATACCTCACCTCATCCCCGCGCCCGCCAGGAGGTTCAAGAATCACATCGCTGTAACATTCGGAACGCAGAGAGAGCCGATCCTGACCACCAACGAGTACATAAGGTGAGACCAAGTTCAGCAGATTACAGCCTATCGGGGGGACCCTCTGTTAGTTAATGTCTAGGAATTATTGGGAAGCCAGATCCAGCCTCAACCAGGTTTTAGCTAATCCCTCGTAAAGACCTTGGGGCGAATCATTTGAGAGCAACTATGGTTACCTCTGCGCATACCGAATTCCCAATGGTACCCCACATACGAAGCCGTAGCTATTAATACATGTATCACTGAAGCTTTAGCCGCTATTTAAACTTATGAAGCTCACGTACCGGTATCGATACATTCATTATTAGGCACTACAACGTGGAATGTATCGTCGAAGTCGTTATCAAAACTAAATTGACCTACTTCATGGTTGAATAACCGTGCACTTAGCACTACATCTACATTGTTATCGGCATGCTCATATGGAGAACCGTCGTTGAAGCCTTTGTTTGATTTGGCGCCTTCGATCGTCCTCAGCCGTCCGCTCAAGAAGACCTCACGAGTCAATAGGATTTATGCAAGGCTAATGCACTCTTCGCTTCAAAACGTGTACTGTGCATAACACGTTTTTGCTTTACAACAGCAAGTTTAACCCTTTCGCGAGTCCCTTCACTAAACTATAGTATACAAGGCCAAGATACTACCACCTAAAAGGACGCCAAAAGCGTCCTTATAATAATTCACGGTACTCGCTTGAGGCTCGATTGCTGTTCACAATCCTTTCGGATGCGGGATAGCGAAAGACACGAGGCCTAAAAGGGCACTTGGTGCGCCCTTTTAAATTTTCACGGTCGTTGTTTATGAACACTCTTGATTGGCTAATATTTTTTTCTGTGCGTTGGCCAGACAAATTGAGAGTTCATTGGTTGAAATCCATCGTAATTTATGCCGTAAAATATTAGCAACCTACGTAGTTTACCGAGTGCCCAGTCTCCGCACGCGTGACGCGTACGCGTGCACAGCGACGTCGTCCAGCTATAGTGCTGGGTTGGAGTGGCTGTCTAGCCGAGTTGGGCAGGCAGGCAAGCCGAGGGCATGCATTTCTACGAAGCAACTGTTGTGAACTCGGCCACACGTCGCATTCAGAGCATCATTTTTCTCGCCTTTAACTGACTTTCTATCAGGATGTTACTCGATGGAATGAATGTAATTGCCTTGAGTATGCTACCACCAATGATATGCATGTAATCGGCCTTGAGTATGCTAGCACTGCTCCCGCTCTTGTGATAAGCGCGGACAAGTGCGAACATCTTAATTTTACTATGCAAAGTACTGTATTTCGCATCCCAAGATCTGAGCGCGAAATTTCGGCGCATACCTATAAATTTATACCCCCGCGAAACGATAGACATCAGTACTAGTAATCGCCAAACTCCTTTAAAAATAAAAAAACACCTCTTTCAACTTATATTTGTGAGACATGACATGCCTCCCGCTATCTAGCCACACAATCGAATCTGCTCCCGCGGGAAGATGCGGGCGGACGCCCGGGGAAATGGAGACCGCGACGTGTGCCGCGCTCAGGTAGCGCTACCGGAGATTTAGGTTGCGTAGTTGCGTTCAACGACGCGTGGGCGTGGCTGAGAAGCTCTGGCTGGCACTCAAAACCGCCTCCCAGGAGAAGTTTGGACATTCGCTATCGCTACATTTGATGTGACGGTGATCCAGACGGCCAGGAAGGAGTCGATTTTCTACTTGGAGAGCGTGCTGTTCTACAATACGCTGCCGAAGCGACAGGGGCATGGCGTGTTGGTGTACGTGCTCGCGAAGTGGTGCTAATAGTGTGCGTGTGATATGATGTGACAGCCGCAGCAGCCCGTACGGCCAGCAACGGCAGCGGCAGCAACAAGCCCCCAGCACGGACCGAAGAAGCGAGCGTCAGGCTTCCAGTTGCCCAGCGCGGCACGGCTAGTGCTAGACACGCAGGAGCGCAACGAAGACAATGATGCGGCGCGAACGGTGGAGGAGTTGGGTCACGACTTAAACGCAGGTCGGCTTCGACATCGAGTGCGAGCGTGACGACGACGTCTAGTGTGAGGGCAAGTGCTTTTGCTGCTTCAAGTGAGGTGGTGTCCAGTCGGGGGGCTAGTGTCAACCGTGGACGTGGGCGTGGGCGAGGGAGAGGGCGTTGCGCAGGTCGCGGCCAAGGTTCAACCACTGTGCCAGGTAGGAATGGCGCCCACCCTTTGATCTGCTATTGCTATTGCTAATATGTTGGCGTAATGGTTTTATTGATATGCAGTGACGGCAAGCCCAAGTGGCCAAAATCGATCGGAGGTGGCTAACGTAGGTACACCGCAAACGGTTACGACGCCTATCACCACAAGATCGCCTGGGCCCACGCAACGAACGCCGCCGGCTTTGCTTCAAGAAGTATATTTGGATAAGCTGGTCGCCTTTTCGCCTGAAAAGGAACCCTGGATGAAGACCAAGCACTATCGTCCAGTTGGGACGGCCTATATTGTTGGGCGAGTGTGTCGACGACCACTATGAGGAAAATACGTCTCGCTATTCGAGATTCAGTGGCTTGATAGCCAATTCCAGCTGGCTGTCGAACATGTAAGCATTGGTGTAGTGCAACGAGGCGTTGAAAGCTATGAGCTACTTACAAGGCAGAAGAGCAACCCAGACTGGCAAAGGCTGGTGAATGGCGATATTGACGATGAGCTTGAAGTTGATGGAGACGCTGATCTTCACGTCTTGGAAGGCTACGAAGGTTTGGCCCGGGCGTTTTACTCCCAACCAGTTTCGAAGAAGTCGAAGCAATTGAAAACATGCGCTTCGAGCCTGTCGGGGAGGTAGAGGAGCCACAAGGTCTTTTCGAGCATCCGGATGGCTCGGCGATGACAAGGATGAGACCTGAGTACAGACATTTGTTTGAGCACTCTGCTACGTCGAGCTTCTTCGCCTATTTGCCCATGTACTTCTGGCGGCAAGTGCTGTTTGAAACCAACAAGCACGCAGTAACGTACGACATCAGAATTTCACGGCCATTCACGATGCTCGAGTTGATAACCTTCCTCGGCATTATGTTCTACATAGCTCTGAACAAGAAGGGGGAATATGCTAACTACTGGGGGAATCAACCTGAAGCGCACGTGTTTGGCGGGAGTTCTACGTCTTTGGATGGCATTATGACTTTCAGCTGGTACAAGTTATTGCGACGATGCTTTAGCTTCAATGCAGTTCCGACGACGCTAGCGCATGACTCTGCCGCCCGTAACAGACCGCTGCTCAACTTGCTGAAAGTCACTGGAGGTCTTTACGTAGATGTGGGGCGGAATGTTGCACTGGATGAGGCCAGCGTGGCCTGTCGATCCCGTCAAGGACGCCACATGATCGTCTTCAACCCCGTGAAACCCACTGGAAAGTACCACTTTCGATTTTACGTTGTTTGCTGTTCATCTACGTGGATTGCACTGAACTTCAAGCTGCACTGCAATCGCTGCGATGTTGCTGATCGCTTGGAAGGTGTTGTTGGGCTCCAAGAGGCTCAGGCATTGCGCAAAGAGTTTGATCAAGTCTCGAAGATCCGTCAGCACGTGCTGGAAGTCGTGCGACCACTCTACGCAACTAATTGTATTGTCAATATGGACACCTACTACACGTCCGTTCAACTCGTGCATGAACTTGAGCTCAAGGGTCGGTACGGCCGCGGAACTATCAGGTCGAATAGTAAGCACTTCCCCCGCCATACAATCCTTGACGAAAACAAGTGCACTCGTGGTGACTGCCTCCAGGCCACATCCAGCGACTACAGCATGATTGCAGCGTCTTGATGCGATGGTGACGTCGGCAACATGCTCACTAACGCGGATGCATCGACAACATCCACGGTTACACGTATGGTTGGCAATGAACCGCGTCAATATCCTGCCCCTACGTGCCTTGGCGAGTACAACAAGAACATGCAAGGCGTGGACAGGCTGGATCAAATTCGGGGTAGATTTTCGATTGCTGACGGCCACTCTTTCAAGCGCTGGCACAAAAAGCTTGTCTTAGCGATGATCGACATTGCGCGAGCAAACGCATATCTGACTCGCAGGCTAGCGAAGCCTGACCTCACTGCCCGGGACCCCCACCGCCAGTTTGTAATGGAGTTGGCGAGCGAGCTTATGAATGGAAAATGGTCTGAAGCTCCAAGTGATGGTCGTATGTTGTATTGATCACAAATTGGAGATAGCAGTACAGCGGTAGAGGGAGACACCCTGACAAGCGTTTCGTCTGCGCAGCGGCTAGGTCGCAATGAAGGAAGTCCGATTCGGCAATGTAGCGCTGTAGCTTCGAAGCAGATCCATGACAAGAAAAGCCGAAAGCGCCGTCGGTGCAAATTATGCCGTTGGGAAGAACGGTATCCCACCGAGGTGACGACCTGCTGCCTCGCTCATGGTGTATGCCTATGTCAAGAAGTTCACACTCAAGCCCCAGCGCCGTGGATGTATCCGCGCGTTTCATGGACTTGCTGGAACAAATGCTACCTTTTCTATTTGCCCAACAAGCTATTTACGGCCAAAGGAGTGATTCGACGGGGCTCTGCCCTTGCTCAGCTGAAGAAGATAACCGTCACCACAGCGATGCCTACCGTCACCACAGCGACGGCTAGTATAGCAAGTGCAGTACCAACACACAGACCAGGCGTCGCGCGCCAAATTCTGTTGTAGATGATTTGGTTGGTATGCTGCGAAAGCTGGGGTACTCTAACTACTGCGAAGTTGCCCGAGACGATCATGGGCAGCGTAGTGCTGACGGACTGGACGGCGTGCTGCTGAAAGTTCCCGCGGTCGACCTGCTTTTGGCGACGATGTGGAAGGGTCAGCCCGGCCGCTGGATGTGCCAGCAGACAGCCTACTGCCCACGATGACGACAGCTCTGCGCTGTAGTTGCTGCTGCAAGACGTGGCTGCGGACGGCCTGATGCTGCTGACGATAAGTGGACCGGCTGCTGGATGTTGACCGTCTTTGTGGAGCTGCGCTTCCCATCCACGGCCATCGAACTGCTGTCTGTGTGCTTCTCAGACACGTACGTGGTGACCAAACTACTACTACACTTCGACACCTGCACGGACGTGAAGGTGTCGAGCTGGCACTGTTGGGGTAGACCGCTACTGCTAGACAAATACATAGAATATGAAAATGAACAAGTAGTGCACGACCCTATAGAAAATTCAAACCTTCACGTAAATGTGTATAGACGTTGAAGTTGCTTTCCAGCTGCATTCAACCTTGAGTTCACGTGCAAGGTTCCAGCGCACACAAAATGGCTGAGAGCACCTAACTCTGTGCCTCGGACAGACAAGAGAAGTTAAAACAACAATGCGTGCTTTCGGCGTCGCACTGAGCTCTCGGGCTACACGCAGCTTCCTCAAACAGGAAGTAGTTGGCGTAGACAATAGTTGCTTCAGCAGTAGGAGCTTGCACAGATAGGAGTACGTCGCGCACATCCCCTGCCATAATAACCACTTTGCGCAACAATGGGTAGGCGACCTCGTGGCGCCGCAAATGGTGTACTGCGAGCAAGCATAGATCGGCGCGCAACTCGACACCGAGGCACCTTCTGACCTTAGTTGTCAGTGCGACTTGGGCTAGAACGTTGCCAATACCCGCGCCGACGTCCAGGAACACGTCGTTCTCGTCCAGCGGCCCCATCGCGGCAAGCATTACCGCGACACCGGACGGCATCAGCTCCCCCGCGTTATTCTGGGTCATACCTGACTTCTGGAGTATATCATTCTCCGTGATGTCGCCAAACACGGTTTCCAGCACGCTGAGGGCGTCCGGCACCGTGAGAAGTACAGTGGGTTTCACCACTAACGCATCGGCGGGATTCTCCGGCTGTAGACTAGCCGAATCCTCCTCCACGGTACCGGCGGATCCTCGTCTTGGCGTCGGCGCTGCTGGTGTTATTGCTGGTGGCGGCGGAAGAGTAGGCAGTGAGCGCAGAATCCCAGGGCTTCCAGCGCGAGATCCACCTGATGACAGCAAGCGCCTCCCTGGCGCTGATCCGCTGAAGAAGCAGCGCGGGAAGTCCTTGACTGACTTGCCATAAGTCCGCTTGAGGGCTGCAAGGCGCAAGCGCAGCGGGCTTGATGTCCCCTTGGACTTTGCCATGCGCTTAGCTACGTACTCCCATGTCACCCTGATGCCTTGCTTCTCGAACTCGAGCGCAATCTGCGCTAACTATTTGTCTTCCCAATCTAAGAAGCTGGTGCGCATGGCGGACAGGAATATGTGCGTGTAACTTGGTTTAACTATGAACGCAGGGCCGCTCAGTGGTGCATGTATCTCGGCCTTTGTATAACAACCATGATTGGAGCTGAGTGTCTGACTGGTTCGGTAAGATAAAAAAGATGATGGGATCCCCGGTGGTTCCGGCGACGTGGCACGATATTTTACGAGCGATTTCTCCACACGGTTGACCATGCAACGTAAGTTTTCTAACAGTTAACGCCGAATGTTTCGCTGCCACCGCTTGGAATGGAAGAGGCCGCACACCGCGTATCTGGGATGACTATTGCCGCACGAAGGTGGCGTGTGTCAACATCGCTGTAGACTTTTAGCAGTGCAGTCGGACAGCTGAAAATATGAAGGGTATTCTTCCTTGCCGCGCTTGAGAAGCTTTCATCCTAAACTGTCATCACGATGGCGCTCGTCAAGTTTTGCAGCACTTGGGCCACTGAGATTTGTCTCTGTCGTCCTATTCCCTCGCTAGTAACCGAGAGTTCTGTCTGTCCGTCTGTCCGTCCTGTACCCGTTTACTTGCCTTTTCCTACTTTTTTGCATACGGTGCGGGGGGCCTTTCCCATACTGCGTCCACCTACCCAACCGCCTGCCACCCCCGTCCTGACTGCAAAAAGTTTGCACGAAATTACAAAAATGGCCGAGCGTGTCGGTTTAAAATCGGACCTAACTGGAAAATTCGAACTTAAACGACCAAACCTGCCACGTCGACTGCGATCGGGCGCGCGATCCCTGCCATATCCTAGCCGCTGATTGGCCAAAAGGAAAACATTTCTGCACGACAACGAAACCAACCGATTGGCTGAAAACCGCGCGAAAGGGTTAATCAAAAGTCTCAAACGTGACATCTGAGGGTTCATCTACTCAGATAAGGAAATTCCTCTCCCTGGCTGGCAGCTTAGTGCAGCGAGAGCTGTGCAACTCGCAAACTATCTAAACAATGCCAAGCAGTACAAGAACAAGGTCTCATTCGTGATCCTTGAGCGTTGCTGGTGGTAGCACGCGGTGACCACGACATAATTATACTGGCATTGGCTCACCACGTCCGCCGATGGATTTCGCTTCGCTCGTGCTCCAGTGAGACCACCAGATACGTTATTATAAAATTGCAAAATTAGCCTCCGTCAAGAGTTTTATCTCGCTGTTGTCGATGAAGTCGTGCATTATCACATCGGACACGTCATCTTCATGGGACAGAGAACTCTCCCAGCTCAGCTGCTCGGTCTTCGTTAGGAAGGCTCAGTATTATAATAGTAGCTGCTGGCGACGATAGATCAAGTCGCCTTAAAGAGACCCCGGACTGCACCACTGAAAATGTAGCTATTCTCGCTCATTTCCTGAGTCGCGCGATACAAGCCCTGGATTTATGGCTTTCATGTGTCCTGGGTTTAACCCAGTCTACGATAGATAATTTAAAAAAAGGAAGTTCGTCGTTTACGCATTACATGTAGTGGCTGACACTCTTGTGCTCCTTCTTTCGTGAAAAGGGAGATTGCAACCAGTTTCAAACAACAGACCAGACATACCGACAAGAAGAGTGTTTCGTTTTCGTTTTTCAGTGACGTACATTGATTTCACTTAGCCACGCTAACGACTTCCTATGCCCGTCCTAACTACCGTCCACATGCCAGTTGTTAGCCATTTCCGTGCGATCCAAACTTGCGCTTCTCCGCTCCGTGCCGGCGACCTTAACGGTTGTCGGCCACAACATCCTCCTGTGTTGTGTTCACCATGGTGTCTGTCCACGCGACCATATCCCCCTCCATATGCCTTAGTACCTTTGCGTATCGCCTTCCTATTTCCGGGTGTCCTTCGATCGTGACCTGGGTGCTTGTAGCTCTGTCGATCGCCATGTTTGCTAACACTTCTACCATCATGTTAGCGTTGCGCTGTTGATAGTGCCATGCAGTGATCGTTGTGCACTGCAGACCTAGAAGAGTGTTAGCATCAGTCCAAGCCACTAAGACGGCAGCTCGTCGTAGAAAATGAATCGGCGAGGAAGTGCAGCTACAGCGCACAGATTAAATCGAGCGGTGTCGATGATCCAGCGACCAGCACGAAACTCAAAGCTAACTCGCAACACGCCCACCTCATCCCACTGGGCCAATCGCTCGGAGTACTGCTTCACAACACGCATCAATCACTTATCTTCCAAAATAAGCTGCTCGATTGCCCCCAACGATGTCTAGGAGATTATGCGCTTCCGTTATGTTTACTACAGAATCGTTCTACTTGTCTGCATTGTCCCATAGATGTATTGTTCATGTACCTGGGTGATTTTCGTGCAGAAGGGCCCAACAGTGTGTATAATGTTTGCAATGGCCACGATGCAGTTAGAAATGAATGTTAGTGCCCAGAGCACTTGTTGGATAACTCGCCTTTGGTTTTGCTGTACGCACGTAAGATGTTGGATTAATTTTTTTGTGAGCCCTAGTACCACATCCCACTATGGTCGTGGAATGACGTGAGTCTCTGGATGCACTCGAGGATTTTCATGGCGGCACTTGCACGAGCTCGTTGGCTACAGCTAGGAATCACAACTCAGACAAATGGCTAGCTTGATCACTGGAATTTGAGGTTCTAACAAGACCCTGCGTTCGAACAGCTAAAAGATCCCACGCCTTGCTGGCTGGTCAAAGTCTCTCGTTGCACGCGACCACAATCTACTCATTCTTCATTTTCCCCTGAAGTACTCAAGACTGCACCCCAACGGGCAACCAACTACACCAACCCAGACGCAGCGTCTACCAACCCATGCGCCGCAGTCACCTCGCTACTCTGTTCATCACGCTTCAGCTTTCGCTCAGCAGAGCGGATGTTGTCACGTACGACTGGCGTTTAACGCCGATCATGACGGCTTTCGACGGTGTGCTGCTCGAAACGCTAGGCGTGAACGACAAACCATGCAACGAAGCTATCATCGAAGTGGAACTCGGCCAAGAAGTTGAAGTGCGCGTCACAAACGAGCTGTACGACCCTACTTGTCTCCATTGGCACGGCATGAAGCAGCTCGGCACCCAAGAGATGGATGGCGTCTCCGGTTTTACGCAGTGCTTCATCGAGCCCAACACCACGGCGGTATACCGCTTCACACCCGATAAGGCTGGCTCCTTCTGGTGGCACAGCCACCACAAGACACAGTACGCCTTCGGTCTGCGGGGCCCTCTCATCGTGCACGCTCCTGAAAGTGACCTACGAGAGTGTGAGAGGGAAGTTGATGAAGAGTACATTGTCCAGCTCGCGGATATCTACCACACAGCACCAACGTTTGGACCGGCGCTTTGGGATACCATCGCGATCAACAACCTTGGACGCTTCAACTGCAGTGCAGCAGCTGCCCAGAATCTCACAGAGTGCTATTCCGACCAACCACTATCAACCTTCTACTTTCAAGGAGGCAAGAAGTACTTGCTTCGTCTAATCAACGTTGCAGCGATGGCTCCTTTCGATTTCAGTATCGATGACCACGAGTTCCAGGTTATTGCGGCTGATGGAGAACCTGTAGCTCCGAGTAAGCTCATCAACTCGATCTTCATAAACGCTGGACAGCGGGTTGACATCATCGTGGAAGCAAAGAGTGACACACAAGGGGCGGATTCGTTCTGGATGCGAGCGAAGGGGTTGACGGGTCTTCCGTGGATGGCTCGCTCCGCTGACACGGGTTTGCCTGGATTTAACGACGAAGGCCTTGCTATCATACGCTATAATCCTATCAGTACGGCTGAACCAACAACGCAGCAGTGTGAGGACACGGTGACCGTGAATGAATTTGACTTCACACCGGCTGTACCGGCAGTACTTCCACCAACGCCGTCGGATCGCTCCATCGTTCAGTTCAACATCACAGCTGCGGGTGGCGTTATCTCTCTCGATGGCGGAGAGTACCACAGCCTTGTTATCCCTGATGAGCCACCACTCCTGACGATTTCTAACGGATCGACTACTGCTGATCTGCCAGCCACCGCCAACGCGCGAGCTCTTGAATATGGAAAACATATTGAGCTGGTGGTCGTGAACGACATGAACGAGCAGCACCCGTTTCACTTGCACTCTCACGCGCCGTGGGTGGTCGGCAGTGGGCAGGCAACAGCTGACGACGTCTACAACAACAATTTGCCACCGTTGAAGCTTGAAGGTGCCATGCAGAGAGATGTGTACTCGGTGCCTCCGTGCACCACCGATGACAATGGGTACTGCGTAAATGTGGGGTATCTGGTGCTTCGCTTCACGACCGACAACCCCGGCGTCTGGATGATGCACTGCCACATCGATTGGCACATGGACATTGGTCTGGCGATGATTTTCGTCGAGGGCGAGAAGGAGCTGCAGGAGAAGGGACCCGATGCATATTCCAGCAGTTTGCTGAGTGTATGCAAGGCTCACTCGGAGTAGCATAAACTACTAGTAACGTTAGTAGCAAACCTGAAGGAAGCAACCGGCACAACCGCAAAGTTTGAATTTCGAGTCTGCATAATAAAAACATTTCTTATGAAGGAGTACTTGCGGTTTGCTCTTGATTCCTCAAGGAGTTCACAAGAGCTCCCGAAACCAACCAACTTGAAGGACGGAGGGGGAGGGGTCCTAGTTGAGTTGAAGACTTGGTTTGCGGAGAAAGCGACAAAATCACTGTAGTACATCGTTGAACGTAGCGCTGAGGCCACGAACGTTGCCAAAGCGTGGACCATAAAGGTCCCAAGCTAACCAACGTTACACATTGTGATCCCTGTTAGTAAAATAAACTTGGTGCGGCTTTCACCAGTCCAGTTAATCTGCTTGCTACTTCGAAATATTCACTTCGTGAGCACTGGGTTCGGCTGGGTGATTCATAACCACCAGAGCTGGACGGCGCTAGAGGCAAAACCAGTGTTACTGGTAGCTGTTTGCCATCCTCGCTGGACTGACCTCGTCAGAATCGTTGTACATGTAGCAGTTCAGATCAAGTGAGCCACTAGTCCCCTGACGCGTAAGAAAGACACGCGCTAGCTTCCACAAGTTTTTTTTTTTTTTTTCACACAGAGCACCATCACCACGGAGACTCCACGTGGTGGTAACGCATCTGAGTCACCAACACTTGAGTTCCTCGGATCTATCATTCTCGAACTTCCTTTGAAGTACTCAAGACCACTCAACAACCCTGTCATCAGAGAGCTACAAAACCCGGAACCAACTTTCACCCGAATCATGCTTCGACTCACAGCAACACTGGCCACGTTGCTTACGATACCTTTCGGTGAAATTTTGGCCAGCGTAGTTACCTACAATCGGCGTCTGGCCCCGATCACGACCGCTTCCGACGGCGTGCTCCTCCAGACATTGGGTGTCAACAACAAACCCAGCCACGAAGCCGTCATCGAAGTTGAACTCGGCCAAGAAGTTGAGATCCACGTGACCAACGAGCTGAGCGAAGTCACGTGCCTGCACTGGCACGGCATGAGGCAGCTCGGCACTCAGGAGATGGACGGCATGTCGGGCTTCACGAAGTGCGCCATCGAGCCCAACAGCTCGACCGTCTACCGCTACAAGCCCGATAAGGCCGGCACATTCTGGTGGCACAGTCACCACGGCATGTAGTACGCGTATGGTCTCCGCGGCCCGCTCATCGTGCACGCCCCCAAAAGTAAAGCGAAGTCGTGGGACAAGGATTACACGGTCCAGCTCGTCGACATCTATCACGCGCCGCCTCCTCCGGGACCCGTTCTCTGGGACCGTCGTCATCAACAACCGCGGACGCTACGACTGCAACGCCGCGGCCACTCACGGCTTCAGCAACTGCGACCGCAATCAGCCGCTGTCCACCTTCGACTTCAAGGCGGGCAAGAGATTACTTGCTGCGACTGATCAACATGGCGGCCATGGGGACTTTCGAATTCAGTATCGATGGTCACGAGTTCCAGGTGGTGGCAGCGGACGCGGAGCCGGTGGTGCGGACCAAGCAAATCAACTCGATCATCGTCAACGTTGGTCAACGCTACGACATCATCGTGGAGGCGAAGAAGCCCAAACGTGGCGTGTCATCGTTCTGGATGCGCGCCAAGGGGTTGACGGGTTATCCGTGGACGGCTCGCACGGCCGACACCGGCACTGCTGGTTTTAACGACGAAGGCCTCGCCATTGTGCGCTATGGCACCCTCGGCCGATCAGAACCTACGACGCAAAAGTGTCTGAACACGGTTACGATCGGTGAATTTGACTTCAAGCCGGCCAACCCTGAAGTCCTACCTGAAATTCCGGATGATCGCTCCACAATGCGATCCAACATCCAGAGGTCCGCCAATACAGTATCATATTGCTACTTGCTGGCCACTGGCCAGCAAGTAGCACTAATAAAAACTGCAATTTACTAACAATCAATAATAAAAATTGCAGCAATTGGTATTGCAATTTATACTGAGCGCCTTCCTACTGCCTTTGGTACCAGTAGGAACCCCGATGGGAATCTCAGCACGGTAATCTACCGGCCAACTCACACCAAGCTCGTCGCGTTCAAACTCACCGATGAGATCTTGAGGCAAGTCAGCTGCCGGCTGCCAACTCCCAGTCCACGAAGTAATACGCGGCACCTGCTGGGGAAGTACAGTAAAAACATTTGGGCCGTCGCCGAAATCGGAGGAGTCATCTTCCGATGATGTCTCGTTCTCCTCCACGGCCAGGGTTGGTCAGCACCATGGCGTCGACTGGGTCTCTTGTCGGAGCGCTGCAAGGGGGGCCAGGGTAGTCGGGTTGGGTGCTTGGTGGCGTGCCTTTATGAAATTTATTGTCAATAATTGGATCAATATAGTATTGTACTGGGACCACGGCAGACCAATAATAAAAATTAATATTGAAAAAAACTGATTATTTATTGTATTGCACTATTTTATTCCGACCTCTGCCAACATCAATACAACGCTGGGGACTCGATACCGTAGATGGGGGCAAGTTTTATACGCAAGAGGTTCCCCACTCCTAAGCATAGCCAGTGGACTAACCACCGCGGATCTACCGGTCACTGCGAACGCCCGAGCCATTGAGCTTGGCAAACACATTGAAGTTGTGCTCATGAATGATGTGATTGAGCAGCACCCGTTCCACCTGCACTCGCACGTGGCGTGGGTGGTTGGCAGTGGTTATGCCTCAGCGGAGGATGTGTACAAGAGCAACCTCCCCGCCCCTAAATTGAAGGGCGCTATGGTCCGCGATGTGTACACGGTTCGGAATCGATGAAAATGGTCAGTGCGTGAACGTCGGGCACGTCGTACTCCGCATCAAGGCGGACAACCCAGGAGTGTGGATGATGCACTGCCACATCGAGTGGCACATAGGTATTGGCATGGGCATGATCTTCGTCGAAGGGGAACCGGAACTTCGGAAAAAGGGACCAAACGCGTTCTCAAAGAGTTTACTGAGCGTGCGCAACCATGACTCCCCGACGAAAAACGAGATGTAAAGGAAAAATGTCCACGGTGCGAAGCCGAGTAAGTAGTCGCATCACGCGAGTAGCTATTAGCTACTCGCGTGATGCTACTAGCTATGCCCAACGACGAAGGGGATGCTGTGCTATAATAGTATCCTTGAGGGATAACATATCCATTTTTCGTCTGGATATTATCGAGGTCGCGTTGAAGATAATGAAAACGAAACCAAAAATCTGAAAGCAAATCCGTCGCTATTGTGTACGGAAAATGGGAGATCCACTCACTACCTTGCTTGGCATCTTCCTCATACAAGTAAAGGTACTCAGTCCTCTCACCGTGTTGTCTCACGAAGCTCCCTGTCCTTACAGGGTAAAGTTACCGCTGCACACACTCAGCAGCATGTTGGGCGTGAATGCAGCCAGGCCTTCGTCGTGAAGAACGTCCTCCGCCTCGACGAAGAGCATGGCCAAGCCCAGCACAAAGTGCCAGTCAATGTGACAGTGCATGATCCACACGCCCGGGTTGTCGGCGTTCAGGCGGAAGACGACGTAGCCCAAGTCGGTGCAGGCGCCACTGGCGTCGGTCGTGCATTCGGGCACCGTGAAGACGTCGTGCTGCATGGGTCCGTCCAGTCGCAGCGCCGTCACGTTCCCGGCGAGAATCGCGTCCCGAGAGGCGCGGCCGCTTCCGCAGATCCAGGGTGAGTGGGCGTGCAGGTGGAACGGATGCTGGTCCGGCGTCTCGTTCACCACGACCACTTCGACGTGCTCGTTGTGCTTGAGCTTGATCGCGTTCGCACTTGTCGGGAGGTCTTCGGTTGCAGCACCTTGAGCGATTGTGAAAAGTGGCGGGCTCGGTGGAATCACCAGCGAGCTGAAGTCACCTCCGTCCAGAGAAATGTAGCCGAGGAAAGCCGTCGGATTCGGCGGGAGGACGGCTAGCGTGAACTCGACCACGATGCGCTGGTCCGGAGTCGTCGGGAGCACCACTGGGGCCACTGGGTTGTAGTTGAACTCGCCGATCGACACTTCCGTCGTCCAGTTGGAAGTGGTGGGGTTGGCAGTCGCCCCACTCTGGTAGTCGATGATTGCAAGCGCGTTGGGGTTGAACCCGTCCGGGACTTGGTCGGCGGCACGTGCCGTCCATGGGAGGCCGAACTGCGAGTTCACACGCAGCCAGAACGAGCCGAGCGACGTCTTCTTCTGGCTAATCTGGCCCTGGCTTTGAGACGCCGAGGACTTGGCCTGCACCAGGATGTCGTAGCGCTGTGCCACGTTGATAGTCACCGAGTTGACGAGCGTCGAAGGCTTGAGATAGTCACCGTCACTGGCGACCACCTGGAACGTGTGGCTGTCGATGGAGACCTTGAACGCCGCCATGGCCGACGTGTTGATCAACCGAAGCAGGTACTTCTTGCCAGGCACGAACTGGAAGCGAGGTAGAGCCCGGCCGGCGACACACTCCAAGCCGGCAGCTTCCGCCACAGTGCAGTTGTAGCGGCCGACGTTGTTGATCAGTACAGTGTCCCAGATCGGAGCGCCCACAGGCAGGTCGTGGTACCAGTCGGCGAGCAGCACCGTGTACTCCTTGTAGACGTCCTTCTCCCAGCTCTGCTTTTGGTCGGCCGGGCAGTGGACGATGAGCGGTCCTCGGAGACCGAAGGCATACTGCACCTCCTCGTGGCCATGGTACCAGAAGCTGCCGCACTTGTCCGGCTGGAAGCGGTAGATGGCCGTCACGTTGGGCTGGATCTGGCACTGCGTGATGCCGGAGACGCCGTCCATCTCTTGGGTGCCGAACTGCCGCAGCCCATGCCAGTGGATGCACGTCTGCTCCGTGAGCTTGTTGGTGACGTGGACCTCGACTTCGTCGCCCAGCGTGACCTCGATCGGGTGCTGGTTGCACGGTTCGTTGTTGATGCCGTATCCGAGAGCGCCTCTCACGCCGTCGAAGATGGTCGTGTTGAGCGTCGTGATGTTCCAGTCGAAGCGGACGACGGCGGCCGAGACTTGGTTGGCGCCGAGGAGCAGCAGAGCCAGAGTGGTGAGGAGACGCATTGCAGCTTGAGGAGGTCGATACTGCAGTCGGAGGAGTGGAGGGAAGCGAGGCTTGAGCTGGAGGAAGCGAATTCCGAAATGAGCAGAAGGTGACGGCGCATATTCGGCCGAGGCGCGTGAGTGCCAAGCTTCCAAAGGTCCAAGAGGAGACAGAGGCATGCACGTTGTTTGGATGCAGTAGCCACATCAAAGAGACTTGCATCAGCGAGAGGGAACGTTGACGTGGGGTGAATTTCACTCTCGAGTAGCATTTTGCTGTCCGTAAGAAACGAGATCGGTCATTGAAGATTGAAGAGACAGGAATCAATCTGACCACACTCATCAAAGGGCGAACCCGTTCGTGCCGGATGTCTGGGCCAGCGTTGCTGCCCCAGTTCGAAGCCAATGACCAGCGGTCTACGCTGCGAGAAACGCTCTTGGTGCCCCAGTAGTGGCGATCGAGGTAGAATCCGTCCACCGTGGGTTGCGTCGCCAAGACTTCTCTGCAGAAACTCAAAGCTTCTCAACTTAGAAAAGACGAGAGTCTCGGTTGTTTCTCGTCATGTCTGCCTTGCCGCAGCCATTTCGACTGATCAAAAGACAATGCTTTATGGTAAGCTCGACCAGCGAATTTTGATTACGCTCTGGCTTGCTTACCACAAAAAATTCGTGCCAAGAGGATCTCGCCAAGGTTCCATCTTCCCTTCAAATTGAAGAGACTTGGTACGGTGGCTTTATTGGGATCAATGCACCAGAGCTGGCGTCAGTGACTGACTCAGTCTGGGTGCAACCACCGCCTCTCCTTTCCTGTAGCTCCGTCCAATCTCGCCATGCTCCATTCTCCACTTTCACTCTTCAATTCGCTTTCTCGCGAGCTCAACTCCCCACCCCAGTGCTCAAGCAGCATGGGACTTCTTGTCTACCTCTCCACTCTCCTGAGTCTCAACATCCTTGCTCCTCAAGTCTTCGTGGACGCCGCTGCATGCTACGAAGCCGTCGTCTCCTACGACTTCCGCGTCACGTACATCTCGTCGGCTTTCGACGGCGTCGCCCTCACCTCGTTCGGCATCAATGACCGCCCGGCTCACGAAGCTCTGATTGAAGCGACGCTCGGCCAGGAGGTGCAGGTGACGGTGACCAACGAACTGGACGAACCCACGTGTCTCCACTGGCACGGACTCAAGCAACTGGGCACCCAAGAGATGGACGGCGTGTCCGGGATCACCCAGTGCTACATCCCTCCCAACGCCACAGTCGTGTACCATTTCATGCCGGACAAAGCTGGCAGCTTCTGGTGGCACAGTCACCACAGCACCCAGTACTCGTACGGTCTCCGTGGCCCTCTGGTGGTCCATCCCCGTGACGACCAACTTGAAGCTTGGGAGATGGACATTGCTGCAGAGTACAACGTCCAACTGGCCGATATCTACCACGGCGCGCCGGGGGTGCCCCCCATCTGGGACTCGGTCCTCATCAACAACCTGGGCCGCTACAACTGCACTGCCGCAGCAGCACACGGCTTCACCGACTGCTCGGAGGACCAGCCATTCAGTCGCTTCCGGTTTCAAGCTGGCAACACGTACCTGCTTCGTCTCATGTGCATGAGTGCACTCGCCCCATTCGCGTTCAGCATTGACGAGCACGCGTTCCGCGTCATTGCAGCTGACGGGGACTCGCTCCAGCCGACGGAGCTCATCACCAACATCACCATCAACGTCGGCCAGCGCTACGACCTCCTAGTGGAGGCCAAGAGCGCCACCAAGGCCCCAATTGGGTCCTTCTGGATGCGAGCCACGGGGCTCAACGGACTCCCGTGGACCGCAGCAAGCGGCGCCACTGCCGGCGACGGGTTCAACGCCGACGGACTGGCCATCATCTACTACGAGGAGGACGACGAGTCGGAGCCGACCACGCAGCGCTGGAACGAGACGTCGACCGTGAGCGAGTTCGACTTTACGCCCGTGAACGCCACGACGCTGCAAGAGACGCCGGACGAGCGCGTGATCGTTGAGTTCCTCTTCCCTGGCATCGGCCAGATCGCCATCGACGGGAGCAGCTTCAACCAGTTCTTTGTGCCGGACTTCGCTCCTCTCCTCACGATCGCCGATGGCATGACCACCGAGGAGCTGCCAGTCACGGCCAACGCCCACAAGATCGACTATGGCGACCACGTGGAGATCGTGCTGGCCAACGAGCAGAACGAGCAGCATCCGTTCCATCTGCACGGCCACTCGCCTTGGGTCGTCGGCAGCGGCCAAGCGACGCTGGCGGACGTGCAGAGCAACAACTTGTCGCCGGTCAAGCTTTCCGGTGCCATGTTCCGAGACGTGTACACGGTGCCGCCCTGCCCCACGGACGACGCCAACGTGTGTACGGGCGTGGGCTACGTGGTGCTGCGGCTCGAGGCCGACAACCCGGGCGTGTGGATGATGCACTGCCACATCGACTGGCACTTGGACGGCGGCTTGGCCATGCTCTTCGTGGAAGGAGAGGAGCAGCTGCAAGCCGCAGGCGTCGACGCCTTCTCCGATAGCGTCTTGAGCGTCTGCGGCGGCAACTTCACAGGAGCCTCGTTCGATACTAGCACCACCGTTACCGTGCCGTAGAGCGCCAGAGTTTTAGGAGCCTTAGGACGATGAGACGGACCTTAATTCAGACCTTCCTGGCTTGTGCTGGGTGGAGCATCAGCAGTCTTGTCAGCACACTGGCGGCGATTGTGACCATACGATCGGCTCAACCTGTACATTACCGCGGAGACTCAGCACTTGATGCCAAAGGAGACCAAGCAGACCGCGTCGCCGAGCCCGTTCCACGATGGAATCCAATGGCCGCGCGCAGACCATGCGTCATTGCCGTCGCGTTGAGGTCATTCCCCAATTGATTCCGTCACGAGAATGGTGACTTCTGTTCCTCCCGGTGCCAAGGTGTGGCTTGTGACGGGCTGCGCGTCTGGCTTGGGGCACGAGGTGGTGCTGGCTGCGCTGGCGCATGGCGACTGTGTCATCGCCACAGCGCGCAACCCCGAGCGGCTCGCAGACTTGGCGCAGAAAGGCGCTAGGACATTGGCGCTGGACGTGACGGCCAGCCAGGAAGAGCTGCATGCGGTGGTGGCCCGTGCACTGGAGATCTACGGCACCATCGACGTGCTGGTGAACAACGCGGCGTATCTACTTGAAGGCGCCATCGAAGAGTGCAGGTGAGACCATTGCGACCGTTACGCTCGTGATGGCTTCTGACTCGATTGTCTGACTCACTGTATCTTGGGTTTTGTATGCGCCAGCGAGCAAGAGGTGCTGGACCAGTTCAACACCAACGTGTTTGGCATGCTGCGCGTGCTGCGAGCCGTTCTGCCGCACATGCGCGCGAAGCGGGCGGGGACTGTGGCCAATGTGGGCTCAGCTGGAGGCTGGAAGGGCATCCCGGGCATTGGGCTCTACGGTTCGACCAAGTTTGCCATCGCGGGGATCACGCTGGCGCTGCGGGAGGAGGTGGCGCCACTGGGCATTGAAGTGACTGTGGTGGAGCCCGGCGCCTTCCGTACGTCGATCCTGGGCAAAGGCTTCGTGCCGGCGAAGGATCCGATCGAAGATTTCGCTCCGCTCACGAAGCCGCTGACGACGCACATTGCGAACTTCAGTGGCAAGCAGCCAGGGGATCCGGCCAAGGCGGCGCAGCTCATGGTGGAGGCCTTGACCAAGAGCGGGCGTTGCGTCGGGAAGTCACTGCCCAGTCGACTGCTTCTGGGCAAGGACGCAGTGAAACTTGGACAGGGCGTACTAGAACAGAGCAACCGTGAGTTGAACGAGTGGGCCGAGCTCTCGGAGTCCACGGACTTCCAGGACGCCGGCAAGCCGTAGATCCGACATCGAATTTCAATAGAGCGTCTGACTAAACATCGTGGATGTGTCCTCTTTGGCGTCGTTGAAGACTGCCGAACCCGCGTGATGTGTCCTCACTTACGTGAGCCTCGCCAAAGCGGGGACACATCCAAATCGCTCGAGATCAAGGGAGCAAACCCTTCCGCTGTCCAGGATTCCTGGTCCGCGCGCACTCTTTATTCTCTCGGTGGAAAGGAACTGACCGCTCTCTCAACATGACCAATGTTTCGCAAGTCGACGGTCCTAAGGTGTGGCTTGTGACCGCGTGCTCCTCGGGTTTCGGGAAGGAGATCGTCCTCGCGGCGCTCGCTCGTGGAGACTGCGTGATCGCTACGGCCCGCGACGCCAGCAAGCTTCAAGACCTCGTGGATCAAGGAGCCAAAGCGCTGGCGCTGGACGTGACGGCGAGTGATGCTGAGCTCAAAAAGGCGATCGCCGAGGCTCTGAGTTTCTACGGCACCATCGACATCCTGGTCAACAACGCGGCCTTCTTGCTTGGTGGGGCTATCGAGGAGTGCACGGACGAAGAAGCGTACAAACAGTTCAACACGAACGTGTTTGGAACGCTGCGAATGCTGCGTGCTGTGCTGCCTCATATGCGAGCGAAGCGGTCGGGGGTGGTGGCCAACATTGGTTCGGCTAGCGGGTGGATCGGTATCAAGACGATGGGTGTCTACGGCTCCACGAAATTCGCTCTCGCTGGTCTCACCTTGGCGCTGCGTGCTGAGCTCGAGCCGTTCGGTATCGACGTCACGATCATCGAACCGGGCTCGTTCCGTACTGCCATCCTTGGCAAGGGGTTCTCTGCGATGAAGAACTCCATCCCGGACTACCTCCCGATCACGAAGCCTCTGCACAGCCGTGTCACGCGCGTCAACACCGAGGTCACCGAAGCAAAGCAGCCTGGTGATCCAGCCAAGGGAGCTCAAGTCATTGTTGAAGTCCTCACGAAGAGCGGCCGACGCGCTGGCAAGCCAATTCCCAGTCGCATGCTGCTGGGCAAAGACGCCGTCAAGATTGGCGATGGTGTGCTGAAGGAAAACCGTCGCGAGTTCGATCAGTGGGCTGCGTTGGCCTCGTCTACGGACCACGACGACGTCGCCCTGCAAGCCAAGCTGTAAAGAGTCAAGAAATGCTTTCAAGACGAAAGCGAGGAATTTGAAACAAGTCAAACCAAGTGAATAAAGCGAAATGATTTCGTGTCTGCAATGGTTGGATCGAGGAGGACTGCTTACACAAACTCTCCCGACGTATGTTCATCTTTCAGGCAGCTATCGTTACTGCTTCCTCTGCTTACAAAATGCTGAATGCACTGCTCACTTGCCTGCAACGGTACACTTCGGCAGAACGCCCTTCTTGGTGAGATCAGCGATGATCGACTGTGCCGGAATCCCCCCATTCAGGCACCCGCCACAATGGTGCAGTGCAATAACGTTGTTGTCACTTGTGGCGATGATCGGCGAGCCGGACGAGCCTTCCTGTGTGTCAACATAGTAGCCCACATCATCTTTGCGGCATTCGGTGACAGTCAGTGACTCGATACGACCAGGCTGCCCATTGTACAGCCACGCGATTCGCTTGCCGTAGCCCATCGGATGCTGTGGAATGTAGATATCTTCTTCCAACACTGGTCCCGAGCCACGAAACTGCAGATAACCTCCTGTCTTGTCGTACAATGCGGAGTAATTCGCGCTGCTGCTGTTAGCCCCGAGGCGGACGAGAGCATAGTCCAAATCCTCCGACACAGCCACTAGCGTCGTAGTCGTCGTTCCAACCGGACCAGGACAACCACCTCGCTTATCACAAGCCTCCCCACCACCGCAGCTTGTAGACTCTGCAAGAAACTCCACTTTGGTGTTGAGTGCGTCTTGGTTATCTCCAATACAGTGCTGGTTTGTGATCAAATGACCTTCGCAACCTAGCAACCAGCCCGTACAGTAAGCGATTTCCATGCCGTTTTCTTTGATAATTGAAAGTCGAGCCACAGGCTGGGACTTTGCCAACATGACAGCACCTTCTTCACTGTTAGTGGAACTAGGGGCACAAGCAGCTTCGACAGACTCGTCTGTGCCGCAGATACTTTCATTGTTGTAGTCGTCATCATCAGTGTCACTCATGTTGGCGACATTAGTCAAAGGGACATTAACGGCGAGTTTTGAGTTCTGAGCCTCCTCAACCAGCTCCTTCGGTGAAAACAGCAACCCACTTACCGTGAAACCCCGGCATGAAGTCGATTTGTCGTCAGCCTCTGATTTGTAGAGTTCAAGAGTGACACCATTTCCAGCAATTGCAGTTGAGTAAAATTTCCCGGTGGCGTTCTTACCCGACAGTACAGCCGTCGGTGATACCGTTTTCGGGGAATCCGAGGCTTGCACCACCAGCACATCAGCATCCGGCAGATTGAACTGCGTGAAATGCAGCACGTAGATGCCCTTCCCGAGTCCAGGATCCAGCTCCAGTCGATACGATGGCTTATTGGGGGCCCCTTTCGCCAACGCCGAGTAATTCGAGAACTTGCATCCCGCACCGACAAGGATGGACACCTCCTGACCCGAACTTTGAGCCATGGCACTGACAATGCAAAGTGCCGTTATCAGTATCGCGAATTGCCATTGCATGGTGAACAAATTACTGGGCAGTAGCCTTGAATGTCACCAAAAGCAATCAAATTGCAAAGTGTCGTGACGCTGTTTCCGTTTCTTGTGCCCCCCTTGAATACGAAGCAGCGTGAGTGAAGGAGAAGGTCGTCGTGTGTTCAAATGAATGATGTGATCGAGCGGCACAGTAGAGCGATAGATGTAGCTCGCATTACGAGATCTGATGGCTGCAGCATTCGACGAAATTCGTCGAGATTGATTTTAACGTCTCCATTTGGTAAATGTGTTTACGTACATCGCTGTGGTCAAGCGAATCCCGAAAATGGAGACAAGCTCATCCACGGAGCTCTCTTCATAAAGCAAAACCCCTCCACCAGTTCTCATTGGAGAGGTAGTTCTTCTGAACCATCGTCGTGTTTACGTGCGATATGTAGTTGCTACAACCTATTTGTGTATATTTCTGCAGCAGCCTGCATGACTGCCACCGACTTTGATCTATCCCCTCTTTTCTTGCCTTCACCTTATCTTCCTATGGTTCACTTGCTGTATTGTTTCGTTTGACTTAATCTCATGAACAGCAAAACGAAATGTGTGCAATTAACTCACGACCACTACTGAGTGTCTCAATGTTAAATCTCGTGCTTCTGTAGCATTTTGCTGAACTCCTCGAGGTCGATCTTGCCGTCTCCGTTCCGGTCCATTTGATAGACGAGTTCGCGCACGTCGTCATGGTCAAGCGCTTGGCCCAAAGTTTTGAAAATCGATACAAACTCGTCCACAGAGATCGTGCCGCTACCATCAGCATCCACCATGCGGAAAATCTCCTCAACGAGATCTTCTTTAGAGTGACGACTCTCTTGGATCTTCGAGCTGCACCACTTATAAAAGGCCTCAAATGTAATTTCTTGTGGGCCTTCAACCATAGCGTTGGCTTTCGCCAAGCTTTCATCGTCGCTGTCTAGTTCCTCCGCCACCAAGTCTGTCATGAGGCGGTTGAGTTGCATGTCGTCAAGATCATGTGTAATCGCGAGCAGAAGGCTGGCCATCTCATCGCGCGAGACTGAACCCGAGCCGTCAACGTCGAACAAACAGAAGATAGTATGAATTTCACGTCGCTCCATCTCACGTCGGTAGGCGTCGCCGCGCTTCTCGCGTGGACTGAGGTACGCAGCTAACGGCGATAATGGTGGATCCACAGCAGTTGCGGCTTTTGGTGACAGTTTAAGCGGTGGAGGTGTTGTTTGAATCGAACGCAACACTCCAGCCGTGACGGTCGGATCAAGGTGCGTCGATGATCGACGACGCGCAGCCTTGAAGCTGGCACTGGCATCAATAGGCATGATACTAGAACGTCGTCGACTTGGTTGAGGCAGGGGTACCTCCGGCATCAGTTCAATGTTGAGCTTGAGCTGCTGGTTAGTTCGACGCACATTTTCCCTCAGATGGATCTTCATTTCAGCGACAAAGCGAAGAGTTCGTAGTGTCTGTCGAGCACGAAGGAGGCGGGTCACTTGCACAATAACCATCGATACCTTCATGTGCTCTACATTGAAAGCCAATAGGCCGTCGCGCGCAATTCTTGTAGACATGCTCGGTACCACGATGCTTGGAATTAGGAAGAGAGTACACAGCAAGCCGGTAACGACTGGGTGGTCACCAAAAAGCTTCGAGATCTGGTATGTCTCTCGTAGTAAAAAGGTAGACAAGTGCAGCGCTGTCAGCAGGAACACCATACGAGTGGAGAACAGTGCGAGGACCACACCATTACCCGATCCACCACCGATGAGACTTCGCTGGCGTCTTTTGAGCTCCTTTTCAGGAAGATCGCGCCCACCATTTGGAAGAAGCTCGACGTAAGGCGGAGTCCAGCTGTGAGCTTCGTCATAATCTCTTCCCACTTCCTCAGATTCAGTCAACAGCCATGTCTTCTCGTTGGAACCTGAGGGACTCGCAAGTGGTTCGAGCCCGTGTTGAGCACGCCAGGCGCTTTTGCGGCGCAATCGCTCAGCATCACGCTGCAGTCGTGGAGGTGTGAGTAAGCACCGCATGGAATTCACCCGCCGAAACACGAAATCATTCATCGCGATCAACAAAAACCCAGCGACGAGAAGGATCGCCACCTCGCCACGAGGACCCGCATGCCAGCACAAACCAAGTAAAGCCACCAGCGCGACATCAAGAGCCAGCCATGTGGCCATATCAATCTGGATAAGCCGACCCATGACTTCACCCGAGATGATCGAGAGGTATTCATTGAACGGGAACCGCGAGTCGTCGCCCTGAAGTTGGAACTCCTTCGCCAACTGGCGCGCGGTTTCCTCGTCCGGGTGATTAGAGCGATAGTCCATGAAGCGTCGACGTAAGGCCAAATACACCACTTCACGCTCCGCCTTCCGCGCCGCAGCAGCTCGATGCCACGAGAGCCGATCGAGCCACGACTTTGGTGGCTCTGTAGCGAGTGCATACTCGGAGAGGACGGACGGGATGTCAGCACAACTCCGTTCAAACTCTCTCCACTCGTTCTGCACATGCATTCCAAGTCGTAGCAGTCCCAAGCACAGCACCAAGAAGATGACAATGAAGAGGAACAGCGCCATGTGCAGCTTCTCAATGATCTCCTGCAGTTCAGCGCTTGCCCCCAGTATGGAGCGTGACAACCACGGCAAGACTTCGATCTTAGTGACAACAAAGAGCAGCAAACCGATGAAACCCAGCGTCGTGAGCTCCCCGAACACAGTGTTGACGAACGGCATGTTGAGCTCGTCCGTGTGCTCTCTCAGCTGCTCCGTCGACATCTCGAACAAGATGGAGATAGCCACTAACGTCGTAATGGTCACCGCCGCCACGACAGTCACGCGTCCGCCCTTCAGTTCCCCTTCATCTCCTTCTTCGACCGCTTCATGTTCTTTACCCCCCGCTGCTTCCTGACCACGTTCCGACGTCGCAGGAGTCGATTTTTCAAGTACTTGGGCGACCCCGAGAGCCGAAAGCAGCGCGAGGAAGCACAAAAGTCGCAGCGCCGCCCTCCACCACGATCGACGCGAGTTGCTCGTCATTGCGGGCGACGAATGCCGAATGAGTCACAAGACCCAAGAAAAAGACGTTCGGGAGACCATAGACAAGGATCGCGCCTCTTCAAGATCGAGCATACAAAAAGCAAGACAAAAGATCCAAAACAAGAGTGATGGTTTTAGCCGTTACGAAACGTGTGGCCAGGAGCACTTCAACTTGGAGCAAGTCCTACAGTTGCGGGTAGACGGATTTGGGGCCGATGATGCCGCACGTTCCGCTGGTGCCAGTGCCGGCGCCGCGCTTTAGGCGGATGTAGCCGTTCTCGCCCCACTGGGTGCCCCAGGAGTTCTTGATCTTGAAGAAAGGGGACGTGCCGTTGCCGCCCCCGTAACCCACAGCCAGCACGGCGTGGTCGAGGTCCGTCGACGTGCAGGAAGACACCACACCGCCCTTGTACTGCTTCCAGGTGGGGTTGCCAGCCGCTACACCCACTGCCACGGGACGACCGCTGATGGCTTGGAGCAGGCCAGTCTCACTTTCAGGAATAGAGACTACCTTGCGGATGGTCACAGCTTCAGGGGTGCACGACGAGGTCTGGCAGGTGCCTCGGTCGCTAGTGTCTCCAGACACGTATGGGTACCCTTTCTCAGTGCAAACACCACCGGCACGCTGGATGAAGTTCAGGGCGTCACCGGGGAAGCCACCTTGGCAGGCAGCCGAAGAATCGTCGCAGTCCAGCAGCTGCTGCTCCGATAGAGGCGTAAGTGGATGACCAGCCAGGCAGACGGCGCTTTCGAGAGAAGCCACGGCCGCAAACGCCCAGCAAGAACCACATTGGCCTTGGTTCTTGACAGCAACAACACATCCCGAGTCGGTCCAGTCCTTCTCGGTGCTCAGAGACTCCGTGGTATTAGTGAGCGCTTCGGTAGAGGTCAAAGTACCCGAGAGAAGACCAGAGCCACGCTGGTACGAGGCACCAACGAACTTGATGAACTCCTCCTCCGTCATGAGAGTGAACGGCGTATCGGTCGAGAAGACAGCCTCGGCGTTCGTCGCTTGTGCATCTGCAATGAGCAGCTTGGTCAGGAAAAACCGGCGCAGTTGTTCGTCCACTTCTCCGCCGGCGACCTTCGCGGACGAAGCAGGAACGAAGCCATGTTCCTTGGCGAACTGACCGGCGTCACTTTGCTTCCACGCGCTCAGCTCGGACTCGAGACTCTCTTTCTCTTGGAGGAACTGCGGCATACGATCCGTTGGGACTGCAGGAACAGCAGCGTGTGTGGAGGCAGCCAGAGTAGTGAGCGCGAGCAGGAGAGCAATGTTCATCGTAGCGGTTAGGAAGCAGGAAGACGTGTTGCTGGAAGTGCGTAAATTTGCAAGTGGACTGCAGTTCGGACCGAGACTTGCCGCGCATGCGAGAGGTGCGTCGATACGGCGAGTTCCGAGCGAGAAATCCATCTGAGAAGAAAGCGGTGAAGTGGTGTCACACCGAGGTCCGGTGGACAACAACGCCAGTATGTCAACCGTGCCGGCAGTGTTGTTTCTAAGGGACTGGTACCTTGGCGTTTGTCGATCTCGTTATCAGATTGTGAAGTCGAGCATGCTTCAGCTGGACTAGATGAGCTGAAATTGATCACCAAGCAAAAAGACAATACGGGGCGGACTGCTTCCCAACGAAATTTTGTTGTGCGGCTACGTCGAAGCACCTTCCGCTGGTTGACTCGGTCGGCAGAACAGGTTCCGCGCAAGAACGTTGCCTCTTTTGCTGTGAGGATCCGATGACACGCTGGTAGAAACACCTTGTTCTCCATCACCAACTTTCGAGTAGTATTTTCGAAGGAATTGGCTCTTGGAGCAGTAGTGGATCGATGCACCGCCCACAACTTGGCTCAGTAAAGCGAAAACCAGACCTCGAGCTTTGTCGGGCACCACCTCATGCTCGGCTCCATCGTCTGTGGCCTCTCTTGTCCCTAATTGTCTGCGATGGGCTAACGCATATCCAAAAATCCATGCTTCTCCCACAGCATCACGGCAAATAGTTGTGACCTTAATGTACACTACCGACGAAAGCTGATCAGGAAGAAAAACCTTTTCTTTCCCCTTGCACTTTGGAGGCGCGGTGAGCGAGTACGCGCCCCAAATATTCACTGCAGGACAAAACTCCTCGTCGTCGTCGCGAAAGATCAAGTACTCCTCTTCTTGGGATGCCTCTGTTGATGTTTCAGCTTCGATTCGATGCTGTGCGGTACCAGGTTGTGCCTTACGAACCGCGATGGCTGAGTACAACCGATACGGGAAGGTTGGTCGTCGCTGCTGTAGAAAACACGCTGTGCACAGCTGAACAGGTTTGTCGTGAACGGAGCATTGCTTTGAACCGGTGAAGGCAGCTGGCGCAATGCCGAGTTTGGCCTCTAGATTGCGGCAAACAACGTAGGGTCCAAGCCAGATTGCTCTTCGGGTCATGGTCGATCGTTTGCTTGTCACGTCTTCAATTACGGCAGGTGACGGCGATCGACTTGGACAAGTACTTCCAGAATCGTAGTCATAGTCCTTGGTACCATGTTCATACTCGTGGTGCCTGCAGCCGAAAGAGATAGGTTAGGGATCCCATACCACAAGTGAGAGGAGAGAAATTGCTCATGCGTACTTCTGCACCTCTCGCCGGGTTCGGAATTGGAGCTTTTTACACCCTGGCCTACCGCACCCATAGTATCCAACCATTCGCTTATGCTCCGCGTCGGTCCAAGGAGGAGCTTGCGGCCAGTACGAATGCAAATACTGGTCTACCATCGGATTAGCACTTGCGAGCCGTTCTCTCCCCTCATGGGATGTTGATTGGTGCAGTCGTGCCACCTTCCTTGACCTAGTACATCCAACCAGAAGCCAAGCGTTAAATCAAACACGTCTAGGCTACACCGTTGACAAGCGCAAATTCGTTGACGTACGAAAAGCATTTACCGCAAGCTGGATGACCGCACACGTAGGCGTGGGCACGCCGAGAAGCAATGTGGATAATTTGCTCGCGTCTTGCCTCTTTCGGAAGCGTCTGGTTCAGTACAATAGCGTGTTAGCAACAATGACAAAAGCGTGGACCATCCTTTTCACATCCACCTTTAGCTCGTAGATGAGGCGATTCATATCCTGCGCGTTTTGAGATGTCGGGTCGTCCCTGAACAGCATCATGTCGTCCACTGCAGTAGTGATACCAGGCCGAATCGCTATCTCCATGTGCACTGGTGTTGTTTCCGGCCGTGTCGAGTCCTCTGTAGCCGCCGCCTCCCCGGAAGTACCACAATCTTCGTCTACGTTAGCATTAGTGTCGTACTGAAATCCAAGCCTGGTCATTTGTTCTTCGATGGTTTGTGCTCGCTCTGGCATCGGATGGATCATCACTTCTTCTGGGGTACTCTCACCGCGACTGATGCCAAATTCACGGAAAAGCATCTCCATCATTGGAGTACTTGGCTGCGGATTGTCTTTACGGTTGCGCTGTTTAGATCGCGTGCCGTATCGAATATGACTCACGACTCGGAGCCACTTCAGCCTCAGGAGAGTAGAGTTCCTAAAAACAAAATTGACGAAGTCACGGCGATCGTGCAAGAGGTTATATTCCTCTCTGCAATCACGCAAACGATCTGCGATAGCATCCACAGTGGGCAGAGCTTCCTCGATCGCGTTTCCACTACTCTCCTTGGATGGGTTTGATGAGCACACCTCTTCTGGGGCCTGGCTCGATTCGATCCCACGTCGAAGATTATCGATCGCTGCCTGAATGAGAACGCCAGCGTTTCTCTTCGAGCTGAGCTCGGAGGAAACTAGTGGGATATGACGAAGTCGCGCGACATCAACGTGCTGCTCGATGTTTGTTTCGAGTGGCCCAAAAGAATTCCGCAGAGTCTACAGCGATGCCACAATTTTGTTAGAGCACACCAACATTTTTAATGAAGATATGGCATACCTTCGTATACGCGACGTCGAAGCTAGCCAATAGTTTCCCGTTCTCCCCTTTCTCCTTATGAATCGCTATGACCTTAGCTCTGCGTACAATTTTTCTGTCTTCCATTTTCCCAACGACGTCCACAATTGATCCAACCGGGAAAACTGCTTTGGATATCGGCATCGCCTGCGCAAGCGGATCACGTACTGTCGATATATGCTTTCGTAAAGCTTTCATAGCAATTTCAGCTTCTTTTACTTCACGACGAGCTTGCTCGGCTCTCAGCCACTCTTGCTCTTCTTTCAGCTGCCTCGCATACATCTCTTCCTTTGCAAGACTCCAGCCACGTTTTCCATCTCGGTCTTTAATCAGGTCGAGAATATATTGATACTTGTACGCGTGTCCTCGGTTCGGCACGGGCTCGTTCGCAATCGGACGCATGTGCTGGTTTCTATCCTTGTGATATGAGAACGAGGGCAAGACGAATCCATACCGCTGATGTCCCACCGTCATGGCATCGCTTAGTTGCCCACTAGAGTCTGTTGGTGTGATTCCTAACCATTCCCATCGCTTCAGCATTTCAGCCCAGCGCGCATTTGCCGTCAGTCTTCCGAGGTGTCCTCTGAAAACGCGTTGAATTATTAAGGCACCGAAGCGGGATCGTATTTTCCAACTTGGGAATGAGTAGGATTTCGATGGCTGCGATTCAATGACGGCTTTACCATACTGAAAGCCGCTTTGTGAATTTAGAAAGCTTTTGACAAAGTGCACACCCGGGTCTCCAAACCACATGCAGCGCGTCAGCCAACCTCGGACACGTTTTTGGATTGTTTGCGCACTTCCGTAGCGCTTTTTGATCAACATGTATCGGTGGTATCGTCTCCACTGGCGCTGGATCTTCACTGTTCCCAACAAACTACGAAGTCGTTCAGCAATTGCCTGCTCGTGCAATTCTTGGCGCTGTTTCCACCAAATTATGTGAGTGCGAAGCACCCTGCGAGCGCGAAGCCGCCGGAACGTATTCATTTGTTTCTCCATCTCAGTGTAATTGACATCCGCTTGGCGCTGGAGAGTTTGCATGTACGCAATTTCTTCTCGGAAGGCCCTCGCAAGCAAGCGTTGACGATACAGCCGAAAGTTGCGCTGCAGGCGTATAGCGGCGCAAAGTTCGCGGAAATGTTTCCGTGCCAAAGCGCCACGCAGAAGACGCTGGATGTGCGGAACAGCTTGGTACACATTTTCGTGTTCATGCTCAAATCGACGACGTCCAAGGAAGCCGCGCACAAACCGCTGGAGCACTCGACACGCCTTCATCCGATCCATCGCTGCCTGCTCATAAACTAGCAGCCGAACTCTTCGACGAGCGCGGTTTCCTCGGAAAATGCGCTGGATACGGGTCGCCACAACCTCCGCTCTTCGCAAAAACTGCACTCGCCAAATGACTTCCTTTACAATCACGGACACCGGATTGGGATGATCGAGAACCTCGCAAATGGCCTTCTGAACAAGCGCACGTGCCTTCGTGATGAATTTCTCGAGAGGGGTGTGCGGCGAACGGGACGGTAATACCGCCACTGCGTTAGTAGTCTCCATCGAAATGACGGGCCCATTGCTCGATTTCAATGCGGGAGGGGGGTACTTCGGAGCAAGTGGGTGCCGCACAACGGGGGTCACCACCTCTTCCTTCCTGCACTCTTTGATGCCAGGCACATCGAAGTCTGAGTCGACCAGCACAACACTGCCACGTTCTTCAAACGACAAACTGCTCAAGTGTGCCTCCAGGTGATTGCGACACATTCCAAATCGATTTTTGCGGTCCATCGGTGGACACGCTTGGTCTTTCTTCCCTTTGTTCCAGTACTCTTGTATGCATCGTGGAGCATGGAAGCCACAAAACGAGAGATACGTCCCACGCAACACCGGGTGCATTAAAACTCGGTTACTGCAACGCCAAACGTAGTTGACCTCCGAGTGCTCTTTTTGCCAGGCACACATACTTGTGGGACCCAGCTTCCTGCCTGCTTCCGCCCGGGTCTGTGCCTTCCCACCTGCTAGCTTTAGCATGGCGTCGCGCTTCACTTCCGTACGAGCGTTTGTTTCACAAACACCAGGCGTCTTCATAGTTCCCACCCTGGGAGGCAACTTCTGGAGTGTAGCGCGCAGGGTCCCCGCGGTCATCTCGTAACAATGCAGGCACATGCCGTACTCATTAGGAATCTCGATAGCGCGCGACTTCTCCATCGGATGATCACCATGAGCGCATTCCTTGATGTGCCATAGGCAAAAGCGTTTGCTCGGAACCACAGCGCCTGGTGACGGATCTGCCGTCGTAGATGAAGGATCCGATTTCCATTTCTTTCCTACCGGTAGCAAGTTCATGCAATGGTACATTTTACCCCCAATGCGTTCTCTGTCATCGATCAGCCTTCTAATCAGCTTCAGAAACTCAAACTATGCATGAAAAGCACCGTAACGTACCTCCAGCAGCATTGGTCCTCGAGATGATCGTTTGGTCCAAGTAATTGTCCTCCATGCTGATCTAAATGGATAGTGCTGTTCATTTCTTCCTCCATCGCCGCTTGAACGTCTACAAAGCGTGCCTTCAACGTCGTTGGCACCACTTCCTTGTCAAATCTGGACTTGATCGCAGCATTTGCGTTCACCACGCTCTCTTTCCACATCCATTTTCCTTCCTCCTCCGCCCTCTTTTTCCTCGCATTCCACTTGGACAGAGACGTATCTTCATCGCCATACGCGTCCAGCGCGTTGCGGAGCATGCGCTTTCCTTTCGTCTTCGCACGCGCGGCAGCCAAAGCCGTCGACATACTTGCTCAAATAGATGGGACTCGCGCACTGAACGGCACACACAAACTAGCACAAATCTTCACCGTTTGGCGCTTACCGCATGTCCATCTTGTCGAGGAATAAAAGTCGCTGTATGAAGCGCCGCGTCGCGTCTGCTGGCACGTCCAAATGCAGTTACGACTCCAGAACAAACACCGGCTCATCAACTCGAAGCTCATTGATTCCTGGGTGTTGCTATATTGTTCAGCACCCTCTCACTCGCCTACCCAATTCGTCGCACAGTGCCCGTGACTCCGTCGAAGCAAAAGTAGTTGCAGATCGGCTCGTCCTTCTGCGAGATGGCCTTGATGACCTCTTGGCCCATGATTCCTGCCACGATAGCACAGATCGGCACCAGATCCGCATTCGCAACACGCACCAGCGCCCTGCAAGTAGCGAAAAATGACATGAATAATTTGAGTACATCCAGTACAAAGAAGAAGACCAGTCCGTCTCAACGTACTGCAGGTCGTCCGGCGACAGGTAATCTTCGTCCAGCCCGTTGGCCTGGAACTGCTCCCTCGCGTACTGAATGAATTCCACCTCGTGGTTGTCCGTGATCTTCTTAATTCGCTCCTGGCTCTTGAACCCCTGCAACACTACCCACAACTCTCCCATCAGTCTTCCAAGTCACCTCTTTCACTCCTCCTGCCCCCACGTACGTTGGTTCTTGACGAACACTTGAGGCAGTTGAGGGGCGCGTTTGCGAACGCTCTGCAGCGAGCTCCACTGCACCTTCTGGGCCTCCTCCAGCGTCGGGAACTGGACCGTCACCGGGTCACTGGGCGCCGCATCGGCCCCCACCGCATTGCGGCGGAACGTGTGGTCTCCCAGGTCGGCGAACACGACCCCGTCGAAGCCGAAGCTCCTGGCAGCGAAGAAGGCTGTGCCAAAAGAGCGGCACAGTGCGTCCAGCCTCAGCTCCGCGTCCAGCTCGGCCCCCACGAGGCACACGACCGTGAACTGCTTGAAGAACTCGTCTGGCAGGTCGGTGAGCGGCTTCGTCTCGCTCGAGACCTGCACCAGCGGGTTGAGCTCCTGCACTCGAGCCAGGCACGCCTCGGCGCGCTATTCCAGACACAAAAATAACGTTAGTAAGTGACAATTTAACGTGAAGAAAAGAAAAATAACAGTGAGAATAGCGTTTTACGGACGTTTTTGCTGATATCGTCCTCGGAAAGCAAAAATTGCGTGGCCGCCGCCGTCGGCGTCGTCGGCTGCGAGTCGTGCAGCGTGACGCCCATGCCAGCCAGAACGAGGTTCTTCACGAGCTCCGAGCCCAGCGCTGAGAGGCCGCTCACCAGCACGCGGGAGCTTTGCAGTCGCTTCTGCGCCTCCACACCCCACAGACGCATCTGCCGGTCGTACACGGCCGCCTCCGCCGCGCTGAACGTCGTCGCCGCCATCCTAAACTTTCGATTTGTAATTTTCGAGAAACTTTCGCAATTGGTTCCCAAAAAATGGGTTCTTAAGATTTGAAATTCCGGGTTTGGGACTGATCTCTCTATATTGTTTGCTGTACTACTGACTGGTAGTGGCATGATTAACTATCTGCTACATGTAGTACCAAAATCTACGCCGACGTGGTGGAGTTGGACGTCGAGTTGGAGAATCGGCTGTTGCTGCCGCAGACACTTAGCATACTGTTGGAGAAGGCGCCAATGCCCTTCTTCTGCAGCTCCTCTTCGCCCTCTACCAGGACCATGGACAGACCGGCTTCCAGGTGCCAGTCGATGTGGCAGTGGAAAATCCACACGCCCGGGTTGTCGGCGTTGAAGCGCAGCACCAGGTACCCGGCATCCTTGCAGCCGCCGTTACCGTCCGAAGTGCAGGGAGGCACCGTGTAGACGTCGCGCGTCATCGGGTTGAGCAGCTTGAGCGGAGGCAGCTGGTTGCTGCGGATCTGGTCGATCGACGCCACGCCGCTGCCGACCACCCACGGGGAGTGGGTGTGCATGTGGAACGGGTGCTGCTCGTCCTTGACGTTGACTAACACCACTTCGATGTGCTTCCCGTACTCGACCTTGCGGGCGTTGGCAGTGATGGGGAGCTCCTCGGTCTTCAAGCCTCCGGCGATCGTGAAGAGTGGGGGCTCCTCCGGAACGATGAAATGGTGGTAATCACCGCCGTCGATGGCGAAGTGACCAAGACCGTCCTGCATCTTGAACTCGAGAACGGCACGATCTGAAGCTGTCTCGGGAAGCGCGATGGGCGCCAGAGGCATAAAGTCAAACTCGTGCACGGTCGTGAGGTTTGTCTGCTTCTCTGATGTCGGGTCGGTTTGGTTGTGAGGGTTATATGAGATAATGGCGAGGCCTTCGTAGGTATAGCCTTCACCAGCGATGGCAGCAGTTCCTCTCGTCCACGGGAGGCCATGCTGGCCATTTGCTCGCATCCAGAATGAGCTGTTTTGGTCGCCGGTAGAAGTCTTCGCTTGCACCAAGATGTCATAGCGTTGTCCGGCGTTGAGAGTGACCGAATTAATCATTTCCGAAGGCTGAAGGTGGTCACCGTCTGCAGCAATGACCTGGAACTCGTGGTCATCAATGCTGAAAACGATCGGGGACAGCGCGGCCATGTTGATCAGACGCAGCAAATACTTTTTGCCGGCTTCAAAGTGGAATTTCGAGAACGACTGGTCCTCAGTACAATCAGGGAAGTTGTGGTGAGCTGCAGCCGTGCAGTTATAGCGTCCGCGGTTGTTGATGAGGATGTTATCCCACATGCGCGTGGGCAGCGGGTGCCTGTGGTATAGATCCGCCATTTGAACGATATACTCACCATCAATCTCATTTTCCCATTCTTGTTGTTCGTTCGTAGGGGCATGAACAACCAGAGGACCACGAAGGCCGAACGCGTACTGTGCCATGTGGTGGCTGTGCCACCAGAACGTGCCAGCCTTGTCTGGTGTGAAGCGGTACACTGCCGTGCCGTTCGGGTCGATGTGGCACTGGGTAATTTCGGATGTGCCATCCATCTCTTGAGTTCCGAGTTGCTTGAGCCCGTGCCAGTGGAGGCACGTGGGTTCGTTGATCTCGTTGGTGACGCGTACTTCTACTTCTTGGCCGAACTCGACGTCGATGATAGCTTGGTCCGCGGGCTTGTCGTTGATTCCAAGAGATTCGATGAAGACACCATCGTACTCGGACGTAAGGTGCGTGACACGCCAATCATAGGTAACGAGATCGGCCGTGCTCGAGCCAAGGTTGAGCGCAAGCAGGCCCGCCACGAGGGCGGAGAAACTAGCGGTTCTCATGGTGTGAAGAGATTGCGTTGGTCCCTAGTGAGGGTGGAGAGTATCCGTTGTTGTCGGTGCAAATTGCAAAATGAGTGGTGAAGACTACCAAAGCCGCTTTTTGTTAACGTTGTGTACTTCAGTTTACAGCGCGTGGAGCGTGTAGTGTCACATTGTGACCTGTACAGTACGTGTACCACCAGAATTTGAGCCGGAACTGGAGATCATCAATGCCGTTCCAGGTGCCACATGCTCCTGGGGCATTGCTCCATAAGCTTACTCCTTGAGATGTGCCGCGAGAGGAGTTTGGCTCAGCAGTTTGTGGTCACCGGGATCGCGTCCTGCAAATTGAAGGCTGTAAGTTCGTGTTGGTTGGATTGCTAGATACTATCGTCGGCAGTTATTATCTGCATGTGCATGAATCATGCAGATATGACAGTGCCTCTATGGACTCGGATAGATCAAGGTCATCCCTTCAAGGTCTGTAGCGTTTGGACATCACCGTAAACAAGCTCCAAAGAACCACGAGCCAGACAAATTGCTTGGCTTCACAGCACCATCAAATTGATGGATTGATTGACATGTGAATCAATCGCGAAATTATAAAAAGCAGCAGGAAATTATTCACGATGTGCACAGAACACTGTACATGTACATGTATTATGTAACATATACATGTATACAGTACATGTAATACGTCGAAGTGTACATGTACTGAAGAGCTCTCTGGCACCTTTCCCGAAGTTGAAGCAATTCTCGGAGGATTGTTTTCAAAAAGGGTTTGTTTTGCTGGCGAGAATTTTGCTGCAGTACATGTATTTGGCAAGAGACGGTTGTGCTCCGCAGATTGGAAGGCAAATACTGCAGGCACCACGAATCTACGACATTGTAGAGCTTGGACTCTGAGCCGAGTCCATCTACTGTTGATGCTGCACACGCTCTATCGCTGGAGGTGCTTCCACGTCGTTCTCTTGCGGTTATCTTGGGATCACGAACAGCCCGGCCTCTTGATAATAATTTGTTGAAAGCCACGGCGGAATGGGGTAGATTTCACACATCATTAAAGTAGCGAGCTTGAGCGGGCCTTGGGGATTCACTCCCAGAAATCTAGCTTGTCCACGAAGTGTCGAGTTCTTTGTTTATGGCTCCAACTGTATGCAAGAGTATCCGGTTTAGCGCTCATCATCACAACGATCGACGTTACCATTACGGTATTAATAAGAGCTTGGTCATGATGTGTAAGCCTCGGATAAACAGTACTACATGTAAACGAGTTCATAGAGTTTCTAATTCATTGGCTGGAGTTGAAGCGAGCCACTTAAGATTACGGACCACTGGGAAGTCCGGGACCGTCTTTTAAAATCGCAACTTCGTTGTCGGACGAAATCGTAGAGTTCGCCGTCGAGTTGGTGAAGCCCATATCCACACAGTACACATACGTACACTTAACACACTGTTGAAGAACGTATCTGCACCTCTATTTTGCAGCTCTTCCTCTCCCTCCACAAAGATCATGAACCAATGTCCAGATGCCAGTCGATGTGAAACATCCACACACCAGGGTTGTACGGCGGTGAAGTTTGCAGCACCATGCAGCCCACATCCGTGCAGTGTCATCGTAGGTGCACGGTTTAACCGTGGACACATCACGCGCCATTGCTCCTTTCGAGTTTCAGCTGCTATTGCGAATTTTGTCGATCGATGCCGTGTCGCTGCCAACGAACATGGGGTGGTCATATGCAGGTGAAACTGGTGCTGGTCATTTATATCGTTCACTAGCATAACGTGCCGTACTAGCATTGACACTCAAAGGTATCTTCAGGCCGCCAGTGATACAGTACATGTAATGAAGTGCGGTGGCTCGTCCGGCACGACAAAATTGCTGTAATCACCATCATCATTCGAGACGTATCGCAAAGGTGTGGGCGCCGAAAAACGCGAAAACCAAACTCAAGGCGTCGTGCGAAAAGTAGTCATGTGGACACAAGAGGCGTAAAGTCGAATTCACTCACAGTTGTGAGATTTGTCGCCTGCTTTGACGTCGGTTCAATGTTAAGCTTACCGTCAGACTCGTAGTTGACGACGGCCAGACCTTCGCAGTTGAATCCGTCGCCAGCCATTTCAGCAGTTCCTCCGGTCCAGGGTACACCATACAGTCCTGTGGCACGCACCCAGAACGAGCCAACATTGGCTTTGCTGTTGAGTAGAAGAGTAGAACCGCATTCTTTAGCTGGAACTACTCTCTGCCCGGCGTTGATCTTGACTGAGTTGATGAGCTCCAATGGCTGCAGATACTCGCTGTCAGCTTATGCCGCAGTGGCCGCTGTTGCCTTTGCTGCATTTGCGCGCTTCATGGACCTGGGATTGATCCACCGACAGCGGATGGCCAACTCGCCAATTGATATGTCGTCCAGATACACCTCCTCGCGAGCAAGCCCAACAGGATTTAGAGCTTGATGTGGAAGCTTGTCAAATCTGCCATCCCCGATCGGTCGACCCAAAGCTATGAGCTGCTGCTTGCCTGATCGAGGCTCCATGACGGCAAGCAAGCGAGAGACTTGTCGAAAACTCTTTTGCATGACTCCATCTGCACGATAATGGAGTCCGAACGATAGACCTAATAGGTGCAACAAGATGCTCATCCCCCCACTGTAGTTAGCCCAGTAACTCTGACGAACAGAGCACTGATCCATCGTCAGCTCGGGCGCGATAGGGTCATTATTATAGCAGCAGGCGGTTAGCTCGTGCAGGTTGCGAGGCCACGTGAAAATTCCACACACACTACTCGCAACCACGTTTCCGCCCACCAGTGCTCTGTAGTCAGCTACCTTTTGCGTCCTCGGGTCAAAATGGGAGCCTCCGAGAAGTACAACATGTTTGACGCGTTGGTGCGTAATTGGTGCACCGCAATCCTTTAGCGCTAGCTTTTCAGCAGCTTGAACATCTTGCTTCAGGTGCTTTAGAAGTTGGACATCAGTCATTCGTCGGGCTTGACCGACGGAGTGTCTTGACTGCAACACATCAACAGCAGGGAAGCCGTCGACATCAAGCTCCACTGCAAATGTTTTTCTGGAGAACCCTGCGCGATGGAAAAGTTCAGCCACTGTAGTCTGAAGGATCATAGCATTAAACTTCAGTCGCTCACAGGCTTCACTGTCTGAATTGTCAACGCCACTTGGTGCATCGAAGCCTTGGTAGCTATCGCGAGGCTTCTGGTAGTGAAAACGTACGACCCATTTCGTTTTCCTTGGTGCAAACCGAATAGCCAACTGCTGCGTTGTAGTGGCAATTCGAAGCCGAATGTTGAACGCAGCAGGGCGAGATAAATGCACGTATGCCTTGAAATGGCCCGAGTCTCGGACCACTGGCCAGCATACACTTCCCACCCACGAGTTGTTCTCGCTACCGCTCTGCTCAACAGCGTGGGCAACAGCTTGGACGTACAGGTCACTGTCCGGAAGGTTCGCCGCCCCGAGATTTTCCACGTTCCCCTCGATCAAAACCAGTGGGAACGCGAGCTTCTCGTTTTGCTGTAGATTTATTACGCGGATTCGTAGGGGCGTCCGAGAACTCGCCGCAGTGCTCACAGTACGTTGCGGTCTTGATCGTGTAGAGGTAGTCGGCACTGGTGCTCGTACTGCATCAGGAATGTTGAATGTCCGCTCGCAGGGAGCTGATAGCCTCCCTTGCTGTCGCCAAAGAGACTGCCGCGTGTCTGACGTGCTGTAACGAACGGTTCTCGGCTGCTTGTTCCCCATCGTCAGTGGTGCTGACGTGTCGGATCGGAGTAGCAAATTCAAAAGTGATTTGGTCTCAGCACGTCCGAGTCGCCATTTAATTGCCGGACACTTCAGCCTCCTGCCATCAAATGCGCTTGAGTCTAGTAACACCCTCAACCAGGAATAAGTTGAAGTTACTGGCGCGAGCACGTAATGGGTAACCAGGCGAGTAACTTCGTTTGAATGACGTTTGCCAACATGTAACATGGCCACAAGTTTTCACTATGTGTTACGCCCATTATTTATGTAGTGCACAACAGCACACGCAACTTCAGTCGTCCCCATACAAACTCCCAGTCAATTTTGTCTCGCCATGTGGAGTGCGCTGTTGGTCGTCTTGGGCTGCCTGTCCGCGAGTATCGCCGCTCTCGTGGCGCTTTTCGGGCCTGGAATCGACCGCCAGAACGCGCGGCGAGGGTCTCCGCACGCGGCGTCGCACCAGGAATTCCTGCTCACGCACGTGCGCGCCGGCTGCGAGGAGAGCG
>JAHWLE010000010.1:0-65251 GCA_024679135.1 Phytophthora foliorum
ATATTAATATTAATATTGTGAGTTCTACTCAAAGTTGCATTGAGCGTCAACCGCAGGCAGCTTGATTACACTATCAAATCCGTTTAAATACGAACTTAGGGAGAGGCCTCGCGCGATCTTGTAAATGACTAGGATTTGTATGGGGGGCTGTTCGCTAAATCAACTCGATTCGGCAAATTCCTCGCACCAACCTCATCGGCGCCTCCCAAGAGAGAGAATCCAGAGCGCCCCATGTTTCTCCGCTCGCTACCCGTGTGGATGCTCGCCGGCTGGGTTCTGCTCTTCCGCCCCGGGGCCTGCGCGCTGCCCAGCTTCACTACCTTCTCCAACTCTCGCCCGACAGATGCGAACGTGGAGCTCACGCCATGTAAGCGAACCCCGGCGGTCTTCATTTTCAGCAACACTAACGCCTCTTATTCAATTGTAGTTCTTCCGTCGGTCGTGTATGATAATTTGGATGGGGGCAGGACGGCGACGCTGGTGACTCCGAGCGGCGGAGTGCTTGTCGCTCATGTCAACTACAGAACAGTAGGCCATCAGAGTTTGCTGGTCAACCACAAAATGGTACCAAAGACGCCTAACAAATGTTGTTTAATATCGTTACTCACACCAGGATGCACGATATTACACGGAAAACATGCTCGAATCGCGACTTAACTACCCCAGTACGTTATTGCAATTGGAAATACTAGTATGTACATCAAGATCAGAAACTGACACTCTTGGATGCTTTCCGTTTTGAAGCTTCACTGAGTCCATACGCAAAGATGTCTTATGCGTCAAAACCATTCTCATCAACAGCGTACAAAGCTGGGCAAGGGGCAACTTTTCTGAAAGACTTTGACGCCGCCCCCGCCCCCGTGGAAAGTGATGGTTTTTGTGAGCGCGAACTATCTGCACTGGGACCTTTATTGAACACTCAGAACGATCTTTGCGGCAGATTCAAGCAGGTGGACACGAACGTGGGTTTTCTGTTACAAGTGGATTTTGTGGAGTCTAGCCCGGTTAATACAAGCTGGTCGTGGTATTTAGGTCTGCCTTTTCGTCTCGGAAATGGTGCTGTCGTGGTCCTAGATGGGGTGGTTATGCAAGACTTGATGGGCAAGACTGGTTATTGGAAAGGTGTCCTCACGAAAACCACCCAAGTTGACATGAAAATCACACCTGGCTTTCACGTATTGAAGATTTACGGGCTATCGGCAAAGTTCGAAACATCGAGTCTATACTTCAGCCGCGAAGGATCCAATCCGGTAACAGTTTCCACCGCTGCTCTCATGACGGAGCTGACAAAATGGTCTCCCTTTGTCGCTCCTGATTCAACGACAGCAGCCACGCTTACAACTGAACAAGCCAACAAAGCTAGCAACGTCGGCAGGGGGGTATCAATACTACAGTTCCAAAGTGCTCCTGTTGACGGACGCTTCGCATTGCATATAGCAGCGTTATCGACGACGGATGGTCAGAGTGCTAAGCTAAATACCTCGTCCTTAGCCTCCTTCTCGTTTCTCCCGACTCCTGTGTGGGCTACTGCCAGGGCATCTCAAGTTTCTTTTGCAACAGCGGCTAGCACACTGTGGAGTCCGATACCAGGTTTAAGTATGTCCCTGTCGCCTGCAACAAGCGGGGTTCTCATGTGTTCTTTTACTGGAAGATTTTTTGTGGACAAAAATACTGTGAAAACGTTTCGTCTCGACCTTGGGTTCGGCACAAGCACTACATCAGCCACCACGCAGTTTCGCTTGGATGAATCATTTATTGACCCTTCTGGCGTGCCTCTTGACTTCTCCTACTTTACCAGCGTTTCGACAGCAAGCGCGTTGAATATTTTGCTCAACTATCAATACCAAGGAACGAAGACTGGAAAGATTATTGGGAGCAGAACGACAGCTGTATTCGTTCCAGGAGGATCTCTAACTACTGAAACTTTGAGCGACAGCACGACCGCCTTGAATAGCACGATTTTCTCCAAAACGGTGATGCTTTCTTCCTCAAGTACACTGATAGTTCGTGTTGCTGGTATCATCTGCCGCAATACAGCCACCGAGGTATTTCGTGCGCGAATATCGAAAAACGGACTCCCGATCTTTGATGGAGATTTCTCTTCAGTGGCTGGGACAGTATTATCTGGAATGTGCGAGCCTTTGACAATGCACTCTATAATTGATGCTGTTGCAGGTTCCCACATTGTAACAGTTGACGTTAAAACATCGACGAGTTCTGGCTACCAGTTAAAAGGGGTGCAGTTACAAATTGTCACGGTCGAGCGAGGTGCCTTGCTTTCGCAAGAAATGTGTCAATCACGGTGTACACGACACGGTCTATGCCGATTAGGCGTATACAACATTGCCACGAAGTCATGCAGCCTTTATATGCTTCGCAATTCGTCCTCATTGGTGACAGATTCAACTCGCGTGGCGTTTGTGAGAGCCCAGGAAGTTAATATTTCGGGGAATGCGTGGACGATTCTTTACAACACAAAGTGGGCACTTAGCCAGAATGTATCTCTTGCAATCCAATGCCAAGGCGACGCGTGTGGAACCGGTATTTGTTCTCAAACGTACACATTGAAAGAGCGCTGCCGATGCATTTGCCAAGCAAGCACTGATTGTATAGGTTTCGCAAATACTGATGGAACATGTTATGCGATCACAGCATCCGACTTTCGCCAAAACGTACAATTGGGTACTTATAATACCTCAGGTGGTGCTACTATTCATTTAAATATGCCTCGGACCTGCCACGCTATTAAAGTCGATGCTCAAGATGCGCCAACTGGGCGGTATGTCATAGCGACGGCGGCGGGAGTATATGATGCGTTTTGTAATATGACCGCTGATAGCGGTGAGGGGTACACGATTGTGCCGTGTGATTTGGGCATCAGTGATATCAATTGTTTAGGCAGCTCTAGCCCGAAAGACAGTGATAGTTGTAAGACTATGGGTCTTCAACAAGTGGTGCCGCGCTCTTCGGGGCATTTGGTAGCAATGCACAGAAAATATGGATCACTCTTTTTCTCGACAGTTCCCGGAGTAACCAACGCCTACGTTGGCGATAGTGTTGACCTACCAAGTGACGACGAAACTGTGCTCGACTGGACAGCAACCGATGGAGGAAGATGGTGGATACGTGATAACGGTAGCGTTTGTGACGCTGTATCGCCTGCGAACGCACCAGATGAACGAAGGTGGATAGGCATGCATTCTTCTTTCAATGGCCAAAGTGTGTCAGACGGCTTATCTTTAAGTTTTGATCCTCGTGGGCTGGCAACGACTAGGTATTTGTGCTCTACCAACGACGTTAGTCCATCAACGTCTTGGAGTGTCACTCTCCAAGACTCTTTTATAGGAAGCGGTGACGACAATCTCTGGGTAACTTCTTGGAGTGGTGCAGACAAATGGTACCAGCTTTGTCAAGGAATCGTAATTCTTGGAGGTAAATCATTTACGCGGGTCAGCTCTTTTGTGAAGAAAACATTGAGATCGATCAACAAGAGTGACAAACCATTTAGCGTGCGCATCAAATTCACATACTATTTTGTGTTTGAACCACTTTACTGGGTAGCACTTCTTCTCAAGAGCTCTGAACCGAAGACTATTCGAGTTTACCTTGGTTCTCAACTTGTCCGACAGTTGCAAATTGATACCTCAGTGACCTATGCTTGCTACGGGCAGAGTTCAACTTCAGCCCAGCAGGCATACTTCTACCGCGGAAGGGAACGGTTTGTTGTGAGAGGATTTAGCGGAACCGCAAACGAACTACGTTTCGAAACGGATTTTGGCTCGTTGAATATCAGTGCCTTTGGAATTGACGAAGTTTCAACTGAGATGGAATTGTCATTTAAGACACCCCTAGGTCTATCATTAGCAAATCCCGCGGTTTCATGCATGCACCTGAAGAACGAGCGTGTTGCCAATGGTGATGTAAATCCAGATGGCCAGTATTATATTCAGCTCGATCCGAATGTCGATCCAGTCCTCCTTCCTTGCTCTGACGGATGGATAGTTGCACAACGCCGCGTAAACGGCAAGGCAACATTCAACCGCAATTGGAATGAGTATCGTGACGGATTTGGTCTTGGTTCCGCCAATGAGTGGTGGATTGGAAATGATATTATTGCAGCTATCACGGTACGAGTCACCGAGGCAATCATTGTCGTATCCAAAGATTATAAGGAAACCTCCGCATTTTACAGTGAATTTCGAGTGGCAAGTGAAAAGGAAAAATACTTATTGACTGTGCGAGGATACAATTTGACGGCAAGTTATGCAGCGGATGCTCTTACCCCCCTTAGTGACATGTATTTCAGTACACCAGACCAGGACAATGATCTGTCCGCGAATCAAAATTGTGCGAAGCGAGGCCGGAGCGGATTCTGGTATGCAGACTGTCTTAGTGCAACTAGATCCGATTTAAATGCTCCATTTGATATGCTACCCATTTGCACATCCTATGCAGCGTGGGCGCAAAGCTGGTGTCAGAAAACGGGGGGCATAGTATGGAATAACGTCGATGGTTTTGCCTCCTCAAAGTTACTTTTACGCCCGGACAGATGCCTCCCAGGCTTCATTAGTTCAGAGAGTGGGGACTGCTCGCAGTGTCCTGCGGGTACGTATTCAGAATCACACTCGAACGGATGCACGATGTGCCCTGCCGGTACGTATGGGCCGTCGGTTGGGTTATCAAGTGTTGCAGCGTGCATATCGTGCCCATCGGGTTTCAAATGCTTAAGTGGCTCAATAACACCAGTTAAATGCTCTGCTGGCACCTTTGGTGACGCTGGATCAAGTGAGTGTTTGAATGTTCCGGAGGGTTACGCCGGTCCATTTGATCAGATGTCTCGAAGCGATATCGTTCCTTGCACGAATGGAACTTTTTCAAAGCCAGGTCAGCAAAGTTGCAGTGCAATCCCCGCTGGTTTCTACTGTCCCTCCAGCGGGTCTACTTGTGGCTACACTACATTAGCTCCTTGTCCCTCTAGAAATGTATACTGCCCAGAAGGAAACACTGGTCCTATCACTGTGCCACCTGGTTATTACTCTGTCGGATCGATGGCGAATGAGCAGCAATCAGGAATATTGCCTTGTCCAAGAGGATATTACTGCCGACGAGGCACAGCATATCAGTGTCCACCTACCCGATTCGGTGATCAAGTAGGTCTCATCAGCTCACTTTGTACTGGTCGATGCACACAAGGTTGTGTTTGTAAGGCTGGAAGCATAAGCCAATGCCCAGATTCTCCAAGTGGCGCTGACCAAGTAGTTTTGACCCCGTCATCAATTTCATATCTCCTCGCTCCTTTATCGAAACAACCGGGTTTGACGAACGACGCGCTTACGCAAGGTGTTTTTGCTGCTACAAGTGGTACGGCAGCTGTTTCCATCGACATTTTCGAGTTCAAAGATGTAAACCTAACTACCTTTAAGACAGGATGGTCGACTGGGTTTGCCCACAACATATCAATTTCGTATTTCGAGCATTCGCAGACGGATATGACCTACGAGTTCCAACTCCCCGTTGCTGGGTTTGATTGGGGCGCTGTTGTACTGCTGGATGGGATTATTATAGTTCCTCGCTCAAGAAATGGAACATTCACATTTGCATTTGTGTCATCATCCGGTGCACAACACTCTGTGGTCATTATCGCAGCTGAGTCACAGTTTGCAGTCAAAAGGACAATTTTATTCCGAAAAACTGCGGATGCAAGTTTTCGCAACTTGCGTTGCGATCGTTTGGACGGCCAGTCTGTCTCGTTAGATATCGAAATCGCGGTATGCGGAATTGCCGCGCCAACTTGCACGGGTGGTATCAATGTCAACGGAGAAGCTGTAAAACGTCTAGTAGACGCATCGAATATCTTACATGTTTTGGTGTACTCAGCACTTGGCGCAAAGACGTTTGATACTACTGTTGACGCCACGATGTCTACTATCTATATGCCCACGTTATCTGCGATGAGCACCGGGGACATTGCTGTTCTCGTTGGCACAAGTAGCGTGAAAATACCATCGAGTTTCAGTACTTGGCTAATCGGATATGGCATATCGCATAGTATTAACTCAACAGCTTCGGCATTTTTGTTCGTTGGTGTCAATGATAACACCACACCAGCGACATTCGAGGTGGTGACCCCAGGATCTCGTTTTAACTTACAGGTGGCACTTCCGCTTCCACAAGCAATCTCGAATTACAAAGCTATTAATGTTCCAGTGGGCTACTATTCTATTCCGGAGGATTCTGTGAATGATCGCCGATACGAATACAAAACGTGTCCCAAGGGTTATAAATGTTCAAGTGGTGCTCGTAAGCTGTCTTTTGTGTTTCCAGATTCGATTTGTGTTGATAGAAAACACATTTTAAACATCCACGAAAACGACCCTGCATTTGTCTCAGATGTCAGTTTTACCGTCGCGTCCTCTTCAATCGGTATGACGTATAACCTCCAGGCATCTGCAAGTTCTACAAACCTTTTCAAACTGAATGAGCAAAAACGTTTAATTCTGATAAAGACATTGGACTACGAGAATCAAAGCGCATATGAAATAGCACTCATGATCCAAGAGACCTCAGAGAGTGCGCCATTTGCAGCCTGTAAAATTCATGTGAATGTGGTAGACGTCAACGAGGCCCCAACTATTACCGGTTACCAGTTTTCTCGAACATTGAAAGAAAATACTCTACCTCCCGCAACTCTCATGCCTGCTGTTGGTGTCATTGATCCAGATGCGTACGACACGTATACCTTATCTATATCTAGCGGTGGGAATGGCAACTTTGTAATTACTCGAGATGGTTATATTGTTGCGATCAGAGCTATCGACTATGAAAGTACAGCGGAATTCGTACTGGATGTTGTTGCAAAGGACGGCGGTGGCTTGGAATCTCACGCTAACGTTGTTGTTGTGATCCAAGATATGCCAGAGCCACCGAGTTGTGCATTATTTTCTTTCGATGTTGCCGAAAATACTTCGATTGGAGCTGTGGTTGGACACTTGAGTGATTACGCATCAGACCCCGATTCAGGTGACCGTATGACATTTGAAATATTATCTCAATTCCCAATAGGAACGGTTCAGGTGGATTCTTCCACTGGTAAAGTGACGTTGAAAACAAAACTCAACTACGAAATCCAGGACTCTGTGCCCTTCACCGTTCGCTTTATGGATACAATGGGCCTTCAAACTGTGTGTGAATATCACATTGCCGTGACGGACTCAAATGATGCTCCAGTTCTGACGAGTGCTGTTTTTCGCGTTCCCGAAAACTGCATAGGGAACGCGTGCTTCGTAGGAAATCTAGGTACATTTGCTGTTGACGAGGACAAAGGGGCAGTCCTTACATTTCAATTAGCGTCCAAAAATGACTTGCTGTTTATTCAAGGTTCTCAGTTATGGTCAAAACCCTTGGATTTTGAAATGAATCCGGTAATTCAGATTAGTGTTACAGTTTATGATGAAAAGGGCAGCAGCGATGAGGCAACAGTTACTGTACAAGTTGTTGACGTAAATGAAGTTCCTACTGGATCAGCCTTTACAAAACAAGTACCAGAGAATGTTCCTGTAGGAACGGTGATTTTAGCGTTCAACGCAGTTGACCCAGAAGGTGATAATATCAGGTACACAATAGTACATCCATCTGACAAATTTGAGGATCTATTTGGTGTCAACGGTACTTACCTGGTAACAAAAGCTAAGCTTGATTATGAGGCATTGTCGATTCACTCTCTTGGAGCAAACATTAGTGCTTGCGATCCATTAGGTCTGTGCGCAGAGATTGGCCCAAACCTTATCGAAATTACAGATGGCCCAGATGCGCCTGTTCTGAACCAAGTCATAGATGCTGTTACTATTCCTGAAACCACACCTGTTGGTGCGATCATCGAGTCAACTTTTTCTTTTTCAGATGAAGACACTGGTCAATCGACTGAACTTGTATACTCGATACACTCCGGTAATCCGCTAAAACAATTCACGATTTCTGAATCTACGGGGAAGCTGACTGTGAATTCACCACTGAATGCTGAAATTGTTAACGCGTACACATTAGTCATTCAAGCCACAGACCCAGATGGGCTTAGTGGACTCTCTCATCCAATTGAAATCGCTGTTGAAATGGTACCCTCACCACCATATTTTGTTGGGGCTATTACAGGGCTGAGCTATTACCATGTTGACATTAGCCAACAAGGGGATGGATCATACGCTACCGTCTCCTTACCAGTGCATGACAGAGATCCGGGACAGATTGGAGGAAAATGTTCACTCTCGGCGGATCCAACTGATAATTTTAAGATAGCAACCAGCAGCGACACCCCGTCATGCGAACTATCTGTACAGCCAGGCGCGTATGTACCTGACGATCAGCGCGTTAATATGACATTGCGTGTAACGGACACAGTGAATTCATCGGCTTATAGTGAAGTGACAATCGGTGTGCTATCACGAAATATCAATCATCCACCAAAGTGTACTAATGCACACGCTCAACTGATCGAAAATACCCCTTATGGCACAGCTGTTGGTATTGTCCGAGGAAGTGACTCGGATGCAATCGATACGGTTTCATTTTACATTTCCGCTGGAGATGATGACGACGTATTTCAAATCGATTCGTCGAGTGGAGCTATCACTGTAGGCACGAAGGCTCCTGATTATGAGAAAAAGGCGCTATATACGCTAACGATCCGGGTTCAAGATGACGCCGCAACCCCGCTCACTGGCGCATGCACATTTACAATCGATATTCTGAATGAACAAGAGTCTCCGGTTTGCTCGTCAACTATCTTTGTTAGCGCCCCCGAAAATAATATAGGAGACACATATGTGGGAGACGCTATTTGGAAATACTGTACGGACCCAGATACAGGACGGAGTGACTCAACCTCATTCATCTTTGAACTTGTGGGTGGCAGCCTTACCTTTCGAGTTGAGTCCTTTACAGGGCAGCTTACTGCAACTGAAGTGCTCGATTTTGAAGAACGCTCCACGTACAACTTAACGATTATTGTCAGAAATGCGTTTCGGCCAGCGAAGAGCTCATTTGTGGCGATAATCATTGAAGTGGTCGATACTAATGATCCACCCCAGGTGTCATTCCTAGCTTCATTTCCTAGCTTAACGGTGATGGGCATAAACATCCCTGAATCATGTACGGTGGGTACAGTAGTTGGTCAAGTAGTTGTTTTTGATGAAGACGCTGGTGATGTGTGTACAGCGCAGATGTCCGACCCCTCTTCAACATTCGCGCTAGAGCAGATAAATTCCACTGTACATATCGTTAAATTGGTAAAGCCTCTGGATTATGAGACTCGGTCGTTTTATCCAATTGGGATATCAGTATCGGATCAGACTGAAGCTGTAACGCTGCTGTCGTTGCATGCCGCTGTAACTGATATTAACGAGGCTCCGTACTTCGAAGCAAACCAGCATTTTTTCATCGAGGAAAATGTTCCTGAACGGACAATCGCTACACCTAGATTTCGATCACGAGGCGCTTGCTTCGTTAATGATGATACAGCGACAATCGAATCATCGCCAAGTGTGTCTTATGGAAATTGCATGGAGCGATGTGTACAGAAGGCACCTTGTGAATCAGGTGTATACAATTACACCTCAGCTCAATGCACCTTATTCACTCACCAACCGATTTCTTGCGAGCCATGTACAAACTGCGAAGGGTTCGAGCGCATAACTAGAATTTCATCAAGAGGGGCGCTTCTCATTTCGAACAATACGTTGTACGTCCAGCAAGAGCAACAGCTTGAGGCTACTTATGGAAACTTCACCTTGGAGTGCTGGGTATCCATAGGCACTAACGAGGGATCGCTTGTGGCATGGAGGGATAAAACGTTGTTGTCAAAGGGTTTGCTACTGGAATATACAGGAGATAGGCTCCTTGTGTCCATTCATGGTATAGCAATTGACACGAAAGTGGTTCTTGCACCACAGATTTGGTACCACGTTGCGGTGACTTTTGATAATATCCAAGGCTACCTGATGGTGTACATGGATGGAGTTGTTGTTGTCCAACGGCAAATTGTTTCTTGCGCGGGCATTAAATGGGGTATATTATCTACTCTCATTGTTGGAAACTGCATTTCTGGAATTCGCTGTCCAGGAAAACCGCTCCAGTTCTCAATCGCTGAGGTTTGTGTTCCGTTTAAATTATTAGAACGGCGGTCTCATGCTTTGTTGTTTGATTGTACTGTACGTCTTTGATTGTTTCAGCTGCGTCTGTGGAGCCAGGTAAAATCTTTTGAGAGTATAAGAACCAATTTTGCCCGATCTGTATGCCCGGGCCAGCAGAATCTGCTTGCATATTACAGGTTGGTATGACGGTTTACTGCCGCAGCTATTCCAGCATCAACACTTTGAACTTGTTCTAATATTGCCCTACTCTAGATTTGACGGCAATCTGGTAGACGTTTCATCGCATGGAAACGATATGAAGAGTCCCGAGGAGAGCAAGACGATCTACGTCGATGGCCCGCTGATTAGTGATTCTTTTGAAAACGGGGCACAGAACTGGCGCCTTGCTGTTTTATCTGATGGTGGGGCATCATCTTTCGGAATCGCTGAGCTTGCTTGGTTTTCAGAGAACACCCGAGTTGATTTCAAAACAGCTTTATTGACTTTTAGAGCGTCTGACGGTTCCAGCATCGCTAAAGCTATCGATGGAGATGTAACTACTGCCGCATACATCACTGGGGATACATCAATTGATTCAAAGATATGGATTGAAATGAGTTTCAAGATTCCGGTCGATGCATCCAAAGTGATTCTCGATACAGCTTGCCAACGAGATTACTACGTTTCAACAGTTGCTATTCAGTATTGGGACTCTTCATCTCAGACGTGGAACTCATCATCGTACTTGAAAAACATCAACACGCCATGCTCTCGCTTTATATCTTATGGTAAGTTTTGTTATTGTTTACACCAGGCTCCATAGCACTAACAAAAAACTATGTAGCCCCTGTTCAGTATGTAAATGCTGATGACGATGACATAGGTGTCAGTAACCTGACGTATTATTTACAAAGTGGTCAATTTGCTTCTGCATTTGAAATCAACCCTTTGACAGGTTACATTAGACGAAATGTCGATAGACTCGATTACGAAACGCGGAGTCAATACGAACTCCAAATAACCGTTCAAGATAGCGGCAACTTACTTGCGACGACAGCAGTCACCATTTGGATCGTAAATGTGAACGAAGCGCCGACACTATTAGCTAATTCCATCCTTCAAGTTTCTGAATCCGCAAAAATTGGCGAGTTGGTTGGAAACATCACTCTGTTCGATCCGGAGAACGATGGATTGAAGGTGTCAATCGTCGATGGCAATTATCTCGAGGTATTCTCCATCGATAATAAATCTGTGATGGTCGTCCGTGATAAGCTGGACTATGAAACGTACCCGGTCTATTCGCTAAAACTTGTAGTCACAGAGTTACGTATCGAAAATTCACTCTCTGTTTCTGGGTACGTCACAATTAGAATTCTTGATGAAAATGAGCCCCCCGTTGGAAGTCACCAGGGCAGAGAAGTACGCGAAAATACTCGCGTTGGTACTACAATTGGGGAGACCCTTACAGCAAATGATCCGGATGCAGGACAGCAAGTTTCGTATGCAATCGTGGGTGGAAACGATGACAATTTTTTCGCTATAAACTCGGCAACAGGCCAACTTTTGGTTAGTGAAGGACCAGAGCGGTTCACTGGTTGTTTTTCCCAGCTTCGAAGGGAATTGTCAGTTCCTTTTACTAGTGACACCACGGCACCTTACAGTGTCTGCTACCAGAAATGTTTTTCGTATCAATTTATGGCGTTGGGTGTCAATTCCGAGTGCTGGTGTAGTAAGCTGACACTTGGCGAACAAGAAAACCAACTACATCAAACGACGTGCAATATGCCTTGCGACGATGCACCTGGAAAAAGTTGTGGTGGGACGAATTCGTACGCGGTTTATCAGTTGGGCGCTTCATTAAATTTTGAAAGGGAGACACAGTATGAACTCATAGTGAGAGCGTTTGACGATGGAAATCCGATGCTATCTACTCTTTTTGATGTCATTATCGACGTAACAGACGTTAACGAGCCTCCTACAATTTCTACGTCAGATTTATATGTCAGTGAGGGAAGTGTCACGAACCTGAGTTTGACCAATGTACTATCGATTGCAGACGAAGACGCCAATGACATCTTAACAATCGCATTCGTGTCGTGTATACCTTCAGGGTGCCCGTTCGAATTCAGTGGCAACGAAAACGCTTTGATCCTTCGACAGGCACTGGATTTCGAGCAATGCGCTTCGTACAGCCTCCTATTTCGAGTGACAGATAGTGGATCACTCAGTGCTTTCAGAAATCTGACGGTTCATGTTCTTGATGTTAATGAGGCCCCAGTCATCATCAGCACTTCTTTTCAATTGCGTGAAAATTTGCCTGTCGGTTCATTTGTTGGACCCCCCATTGTTGCATACGACCCGGATCAGGATACACCGCTATCATTTTCGATTGCTACGCAAAGTATTAGCGGCTGCTTGGCAATTGGATCACTATCAGGTCAACTTTCCGTTTTGATACCGTCGTGCTTTGACTATGAGGCATTTCTATTTGATAATGTGCTCGTTAGTGTCACTCCTGGGCAAGACGATAAGCTGAGCATTACCGGGGTTCAATTTATTAGTGAATCAAAAACAACTTCCATTGTCGAGCTCCTTTACTCCCGGACTGAGCAAAACACGAACACATTCAGTCTGCAGCTACGTGATACACTGTTGATACGCGTGGATGTGTCTAGCAATTCGTTTTTAGCTGTAAACATGACTGAGAAGCAGAGCGACACATATTTTATTGGGGCGCTGAGATTTGAGCTTCCTCGTCTTCGAGCAGGGCATGTGATCGATCTAAAGTTTAGAAACAATAACTGGTACCGAATATTGGACGTGGCGGACCTTGTGAAATCATTTCGAGTGGTGGTTGCAGTTCATGATTCATCTCCGGAAGCTTTATCGTCAGACATAGAATTTAATATTGAGCTACAAGACCAAAACGAACCTCCTTTGCTGGTGGCGAACGGAATATATGAAGTAGTAGAGAACATGCCTGTAGGCACCACCATCGAGCCTAGAATAGCTTTAATGTTTGATGACCCTGAGGGCTCAACAAGTTTACAATTCTCATTGGTATCCCAAAGTATTCCAGGGACCTTTTACTTGGACTCTTCAACTGGATATTTACACGTTGGTGGCGATGGAGTTGACTTTGAAGCTAAAGCAAGTCACTACGTCAATCTTACGATCATTGACATGAATATAATCGCAAGCTATTCAATTACCGTTATAGTGCTGGATGCAAATGATCCCCCGAGCGTGGTGTGTGCGTGTATTCATGTCAGTGAAAATGTTCCAGTAAACACATTGCTATCAGGAGCAATATTTGTTACTGACGAAGACGCTAATGATAAATCTTTTACCTATCAAGTCAAAAACGAATCCGAAAGTTTTTCTGTCGACAGTATGGGCAGACTGATTTTGAAGCAGCAGATGGATTTTGAGGCTCAACAATTTCATTTGATTGCTGTAGTGGTTACTGATCCAGGTGGACTCAGTGGAAATTGCGTAGCTACAGTAGAGGTTACTGATATTGACGAGCCTCCTATCGGACTGACAGTTTTCAATGGATCGATGTATCACAGTGCGTTCCAAGGGTATCCGATATTGAAGATGAATATGCGAGACCCTGAAGGGAAAGATCTTACTTTTTCAATTACTTCTTCGTCTGTCGACCTGGATTGTTTTGTCATCTCAGACGACCAAGTATTACGCGTGAATAAGGTAGCTACATGTAGTGGTTCATTCGCCACTATACCCCAAGTAGTGCTGGCGGTTGTAGTCAGTGACGGTTATAATCAAGTTCAAGTGCTGTGTGTGGTTACCGTTCTTGTGGTTCCTCCGTCAATCACTTGTTTGGAAAAGGATCAGATTATCGCAGTATCTGAAAATGCCATGGGGGCTATCGTGGGCCGAGTAAAGTTTTTACCCGAAGAGTATGCTCCTAGCAGATTTTCTCTGCAAGGAGCATTAGTGCCTTTTACACTAAATACAACGACTGGAGAGATTTCGGTCAATAACATGGCGCCCCTTGACTATGAGCAGCAGTCTACCTATTTTCTGACATTTGCTATTTACTATTCATCCGCAAACTATATTGCTTGTCAGATGATAGTACAAGTACTTGACGTTGATGAACCACCCACTTGTGAAATGCAAACAGTATACGTTCAAGAAAATCTGGTTGGGTATAATAAATTGTTGTTGCAAAGTGGTGCAAAAGACCCTGAAAACAAGCCACTGTCATTTGCAATGGAAGCGAACGGAACATTTTATACAAACTCTACTGGGTCCGTCTTTGTGAAAAACCTAGAGCTAATTAATTTCGAAGCAAAACCTTACTATACGCTTGATCTCTTGGTCAGTGACGAAGTCAACACTGTGCGCTGCCTCATGGTTATCAATGTGATCGACAAAAATGATTGTCCACGCGTGCCAAATCAGGCACGATACATTCATGAGAACAGTGCTGCCGGCGTATCAGTTGGTGAGAGCATTAACGCAATGGATGAGGATTATGGACTCAATATAATGGGGAGACTTACATTCTCGCTGAAATCAGATACATTTGCCATTAGCAAATACTCTGGCATCGTTACAGTCGTTGACCCGTCGGTATTGAACTATGAAACACTCCAGTCAATCGACCTCACAATTTACGTCACTGATGATGCTGTGGAGCCGTGCACATCAACTGGTGTCGTCACTGTCTATATCATAGATGTAAATGAGCCTCCGTTTATAGTACCTGGGCAAGTGGGATCAATTTTAGAGTTCACCAAAGAGTCGTCCCAAGATCCATCCGTCCCTTTGCTAAACGTTTCTGCTTTCGATCCTGACAACAATGATCGAGTACGTTTTACTCTGATCAGTAGCAACGTCAGTTCATTGTTTCGTATCGATGCTGATAGTGGAAGAATATTTGCCACTGACACAGCTGCATTTAATTTTGAGGTTTGTGATTCATACTTCCTTAGTGTGACCGCAACAGACCTCATAGGTCTTTCCGCAACTGAAAAAATCGAAATCCGTGTTGTGGACGCGAACGAAGCCCCCGTTTTCAATCTGTATGGCGTTGGTATCGAAGAAAATAGTGTTATTAATACTGTGATTGTCAAGGGTGCCAGTTTAATTGCTGTTGACCCGGAAGGAGACAGGGTGATGTATTTCATTGCTACCAGTGCAAACGAATTACCTTTTGCCTTCGACAATAATGACCTTGTCGTTTCGAGAGCTATTTTGGATTATGAGGTCAAAGCAGAGTACTCATTCTCACTGCTGGCCTGCGACTCAATGAAGCTGTGTTCTAGTGCCATGTTTACAGTCCATATTTTTGACGTGAACGAACCACCAGTTATTTTTCCGATGCAAGTCAGCATTGATGAAAATGCCTCAGAAGGATCTTCAGTGGGTGCTCCTATTATGGCCTCAGATCCGGATATTGGCCAGCGTTTGCTGTTTACGATAAGTAAGGATGACGGGCACGAACTTTTTGGTATCCAGTCTTGTAATGGGCAAATTTACGTTGCGCGCTCAAATTCGCTCGATTATGAGCGGACGGCTTCATACGAGATCGAAATTACAGTTAGAGACAGCGCTACACCATCGCTAACTGCATCAGCGATGATTAAAGTTGCAATTCACGATGTTAACGAAGCTCCAATTTTCACGATTGACTACTCACTAACAATTAAAACAAAAAGGGCTAGCGCAGACTCCTTCGTCAAGTTAGCAGGAATGGAACTTGCGACAACGATTCTATCAGCTAGTCAGCCTTTGGGGTACTGTAGCGGGAGCGTGGAAAGTATTACAGAATTTAGAAATGGTGCATTCTGCCCGAACGGGTTCGAAGGCGAATATGCTGCAGTCATCGAATGGAGCTTACTGTTGCAAGCAGAAGCCAATACAGTCTTCCGTATCCTCAGCAGTGTCATATTAAACGCTGTATTCGTGATTGACCGGGTCGCGTTTACGGGGACGACTTTGTTTCGACCTGGTTTTGATCTGCAGCATAGCGATGAAGTTAACGCTGGCAATTTACGGCGTGGAAGACATGATATAATACTGTACTTTTATGCCCCGTCAAATGACGCTATTTCTGTAGAATTCCGGGTTGCTTCTGGGGAATGGATGACGGTCTCAGTCCAAAACCTTGACTCAATTGTTAGTGCACAAATCGTTAGATCAATCCCAGAAAACAGTGACGAGGGCACACTAGTTGGGCGTCCAGTTCATGCTATCGACCAGGATACAGTGTCAAAGCTGAAGTACACAATACTGCAACAAGATTCACCCGGTGTATTTAAAATTGAAAAAGTGACTGGCCAAATTGTGGTAAGCCAGAGTAACTCGCTTGATTATGAAACGAAACAATCCTATCGACTACTGCTTGAGGCAACTGATATGGAGCTGTCAACAAGTGTTTGGGTGGTTGTTAACGTACTGAATGTGAATGAACCACCTGTCTTGTCGAGCCCCCAAGTTTTTCATGCGCATGAAAACTCAAAGGCATATTCTCCAGTCGGCGATGCACTCTGCCCATCGGATCCTGAAGGAATTAATGATTCATTTGAGTTCGTAATTGTTGACGACGGACAAGAACTTCCGTTTGCAATAGCCTTAACGACAGGTCAGCTTTTTGTCACCGCTAATGCTGCTATTGATTATGAACGTGTTGCTGTGTATCAGTTCCAAGTTAAGATAACAGATAGCGATAATTTCACGGTTACTGTTGATGTGATCATTAATGTGCTTGACATGAACGAGTCACCTACAATATCTCTGAACGTGCTTACCCTTCCGGAAAATGCACCTCGGGGTACTATTGTGGCTTATTTGGAAGGGTCAGACCCCGAAAATCATACTCTTTCTTTTACATATACCTCGAACTTTGCCGCTGACGAAAATAGCACAGCATTTCGAGTTGTTCATTCGTCATCATCAAGTGCCCAGCTCGAGGTAAGAGAAGCAAAAGTGGATTTCGAGCAGCAAAAACGTTTTGACGTTGTGGTCACAGTGACTGATATGAGTGAGAGCCGCCTTTCAATATCACAGACATTCAGTGTGATAGTCAGTGATATAAATGAGCCTCCAAAGCTTCTAGTCGAAGCTCCCATTTATTTGAACGTTCCAGAAAATACTCCGAATGGTTCCATAGTTGGAAACCCTATGAGCATGTACTTTTCAGATCAAGATGTTGGAGACGGTTCGCGTTTTGAAGTTGTATCCTCCACTCCTTTGGATAAATCGTTTGGCATGAGTTCTACAGGTCAGATTTATGTTTTAAGCTCAGATGGGCTTAATTACGAAACTGTCACAATGGCTCAGCTCTCTTGTAGAGTTATTGACAATGGAGGAAATGTCGTAAATTTTATGGTGAACGTTGGCATCACTGATGTTAATGAAGCGCCATATTTTACTGTATTGATAGTTCAAATAAATATCCCCGAATCCGCCAATGTTGACAGCGTAGTACATCGCGTAAGCGCTTTAGATCCCGACGGAGCCGTAGACGAACTTCAATACAAAATCGTCAGTGATAATTCGAACGGCGGTTTTGCTATGAGCAGTGCAGGAGCGATAAAAATGCTTCGAAAACTAAAAGCGTTGGAAACATTCAATATCGAAGTTGAAACCATCGATAACAATGGCAGTGGCCTCCCCTCACAGGAAAATCAGCGACTGATAATTTCGGTGAGCAGTGTAAATTCACCACCCGTGGTGGGAGAATTTGTGTTTAACGTGCCCGAGAATGTTGAGATTGGCAGTACGGTTGGCCGTGTCTGGGGTATTGACTCTTACGAAGGAAGTGTTTTGTCATTCTTTACAATTCCTGATACAGGCCAAATTCGATTTGGTCCGGTGAATAAGACTGCGTCAGATGTCTCTATATGGGTAACTTCGCTCGATTTTGAAACTCAACCCTTGCTGTCCTTCGTTCTTTGCGCAATCGATGATGGAGCAAGAAATAATTATGATTCTGTAATGAAAGGATGCGGCAAGATTACTATTGCCGTAGTTGACGTTAATGAGCCCCCACGGTTTGATATTGTGTCGACAACCAGAACATTTACTGAAGCTGCCCAACTTAACGAAGGGGTTAATGGGAATGTCCATTATATGGCCAGCGGAGGACATTTTTTTGGAAACATTACCCATGATCTACTTCGCAATGAAAGCTTTGACTTTGTATTTGGCGATCTAGACTTTAGTGCCGCAACAAGTGTTCGCACCCGGAGCACTAACACGAATATTTTTCTTCTGCTGGGCCCAGAGGACACCACGTATTTCAACGTTTCGATCACCAGTGGCGGAAAACTGAGTGTTTCGACAAACTCCACTGCGATCGACTCTCAAAAGCATATATCTGACGATAGCTGGCATTATATAGCCATCATATTTACTTTCAGCGACCATCATCTTCGTATTTTCATTGATGGAGAGCTGGACACAGTTGTGGTGGCACCCCTTGGGTCACCTATTATCGCTAAAGAGGCAGTATTATCCTCGCAAAATGCTAGATTTACAGGGTGGATTTCACGGTTTCACTACTTTGCGGGAGCAATAGCGCTTTTCCAAGTTGAAGAGCTCGTCTCTTATTCAGGTTTGTCGTACATCATATCTGTAACTACTATGGTCAAGAAAAGGTTTAATGACCATACTGTGTGTAATGTGTACAGTTCCAACCTTTTTTAGGCGAGCCACTGACCAGATCACACAAGCCGTGGGACAGAGCTACTGCAGCAGCCACAATTTACGCCTGTGTGATCCGCAGGATTTTGATTCGCTCTGTGTTGATCCTCACTATAGCTCAACAATATTTCCGTCAGCCACCCAGGGCAACATGGAAGTACCTGCTTGCTCAAATTCTGCAGGAAAGGCAGAACAAAATGCTGAGAACGCAAACCTTGCATGCTGCTCTAAAAGTACGTACTTCAAGTATAGAACATGTTGATTAACTACAGTAGTGATATGGTACTTCTAACGAGTTTATGCAATAGGTGCCGAAAACAGATTAATAGGTGAATCAGGGCGTCGAGTAATAACAGCTGGTTCTATAACAGCTAGCTCATACCTAGACAACAGCGAAATTCATGGATACGGCTATGGGGGGCTTGATGTCATTCGTAGTGACACAACAAATGGATCTTGGTGCGCTGGATCTCTTTCAACAAATGAGTGGGTTCAAATTAGTTTTCCTAAAGCGACGATCGTATCTCGCATCCAAGTCTACTCTGGAAGGGATAAAGATGGCCAGGCAGGATATCTGAAAGGTTTTCAGTTAGCATGGAGACTGTCAGAAACTGCAAGCTTTACACCTCTTGTGGGAAGTCATTCAAATAGCATAAACTTCGTGGCGTTTGGAACTGGTATGGATAAATCAGTCAAACCTAGCGTGGCTGTCCCCAACGTTATCGCGAAACAAGTCAGAATAATTCCGACAGGTTGGTCTGGAAGTACTTGCATGCGGCTTGAGGTATATGGGCCGGATTCTGGTACGTTAACAGTTTCTCAATGATTTGGATCATTTTAATGTGGTAGCTAACCACTGTTTGCCATAGATTTCTACTTACAGCAACCACTATCTGTATCTGACCCAGATACTAATAACAAGCTACACTTTCAACTTCGCGAGTCTGGCCGACCAGCAGGTGTGCAAATTGACCCAGACACTGGCTTCATTTCAATACGCCGGCGATGGGTTGACTTTGAATTACAACCGTCCCTTCAGTTTACAGCTGAAGTTTACGATCAATTCGGCCTTGGGGACAGTATGACTACCAGCATTGCCGTAGATAATGCGAACGACGCACCTTTGACTACAACTAGGAAATTTTTAATTGCCGAAAACCCCAGCAAGGACTTCTTGATCGGACAATTCGAAATGGAGTCTATCGAAGAGGGAGAGAAATACGATGCCCAAGTTTTAACACGTGATTGCCCGTTTGTACTTGATCGTCTTTCGAATAATTTACACGTCGGAAATCCGGCAGAGTTTGATTATGAAGTCACGGCCATTGTTAAATGTGTTGTGCTTATTGCGGATGACGCTCCAAACCGGCGAACATTATATACCACGGTATTGATAGAGCTCACAGATGTGAACGAATTGCCTGTGATCTCAACTGGTCAACGCGGATATATCAACGAATTAGCAGTGAAAGGGACACTTGTTATGACTGTGAAAGCAAACGACCCAGACACGAATTTAAACTGGTCGTCACTTCATTTTCGCTTGCTGGCTAGCGACATCTTTGCGATCAATTCCAAGACGGGTGGTATTACAGTTCTGAATCCGGGTAAGCTAGATTTTGAAACCACGTCCGAGTATGCTCTTCAAGTACAAGTGACAGATGAAGGTCTATTGACAGCTGAAAGCACCATTTTTGTATCTGTTTTAAATGAGGAAGAGCCCCCCCACGTTCCTGAAACGCATACTTTACGTGTGCTAGAAAATGGAGCCGTCCCACGATCATTAGAACTAATCAATGCTTCGGATCCAGATCGAACGTCCCAAGAAAAATTAAGGTTCTCACTAGTCGAGAATAATGACAACTTCGCAATTGATGGAATATCCGGTGAACTCTTCCTGCTTAAACCTTTGGATTATGAATTCTTTCAATTAATATCGCTGACAGTAAAAGTTGACAAGATGGATACTAGCTTTACTGCCAACTCGACTGTTATTATTGAAGTCACTGATGTGAACGAAGCCCCCCAATTGATTTCTGAAAGTATTATTGAATTTGAAGTACTCGAAAATATGGCCACGGGATTGGCCATTGGAGCTGCATTGTCTTCTTTTATTTGGGATCCCGAGAACAATACATTGAGTTACGTTTTGGATGCTTCCGATTTTTCGCTGTTTTTTTCTGTAGATGGTTGTACGGGCCAGCTACGCTCAAAGAACCCGTTAGACTTCGAAGCAGTCCCAAACACAATCAGTCTGATTGTGTCGGTATATGACTCCAGCAGAGCGCAATTGGCTGTGCCTATTTCAATATATCTCGTTGATGTTAACGAGTCGCCTAGTTTTGCTCAGAGTCAGTTTGATCTGGCTATTCAGGAGAATGCCGCAAGTTATACCGTCGTTGGATCTCTAATGGCTTATGACCCGGATGCAAATAGCCACTTGGTCTACTTCATTAAGACATCTGGTGATTCAGGTGCTTTCGAGATTAAATCAACCACCGGGCAAGTTATCGTGGCTTCCCCGGTATCATTGAACTACGAATCGCAGAATGTTTACTCACTTCAAGTATGTGCTACCGACACTTTGTTGGAAACTTGTGTTGCAGTAATTGTCAACGTGTTGGACATTAACGAGCCACCCATGTGCCACTCCGAAGCAAGATATATTGAAGAGAATAGTCCGACCGGAACGGTTTTAGAACCCCCGGTCGATAGTTACGACCCTGATTTGGAGGATCTCGGAAGGATTCCGACCTTCACTATAATCGATAAAGACGAGACTTCTGGATTTCGGTTCAAGGGCCGCTCTATTGTTTTCGAGCACTTGTCCCTTGATTATGAATCGCGTGACTTGTATCAACTAGCGTTTTCAACCTGTGATGCTGCTGGCGCTTGCAGTACGTGTCCTATTACAATTCGCGTTGTGGATGTCAACGAAGCTCCAGTCATAACTAGCGAGCAAGTTGAAGTGAATGAAAACTGTAACACCTCCTTTTATACCATCCAAGCGTACGACCCAGACTTCAATCAGACCAGCACTCTAGTGTATGAAATTGAAGACCAATCTCCGGCTGGATTGTTCTCAGTAGATTCTCAAAGCGGGTTGATAACAGCCGAGGATTCAAAACGCCTAAATTTTGAGCTTTTAGAGCTTCATCAAGCTTGGATAAATGTGCGAGTAACAGATAGAGGATATCCCTCTTTGTCTTCAATTGAGCATCTCGTTATTGCGATTAAAGACGTCAATGAAGCGCCTACTAGTGCCGGTGAAATTGGCGTTTCCATCGGGGAGGATGCGGCTATTGGAACTGTAGTGCTCGTATGGAGTGTTCAAGACGAAGACGCAGGCCAGCAGCTAACGTACCAAGTGATCAAAGATATGAATGCTGGCATTTTCGCCATCAGTAATATGGATACACCTGAACTGACTTTAGAAGCCTCGTTGAACTACGAACTGAAGTCGCTATACGAGGTCACTTTGCAAGCATGCGATCCGTTTGCCCTGTGTACAGCTAGCGTTCTTCGCATAAAGGTTGACGACTGCAACGAGCCTCCATCCTTTTTACCCGTAACAGAAAGGCTTATCCAGTTTTCAGTATCTCGTTACGCCGCTACGGGGTCCGTGATTGGTGTATTCCAAGCTGTTGATCCTGATTACGGGGATTCGTTGTCGTTCTCCCTCCAATCATCGGAAAGATTACTGACGGCGAGTACTATAGATGGCATTGGTGTGTTTTCTGTGAACCAGCAAACTGGAGAACTCATTGTGGTTTCCCCACATAACATTCAAGCTCTTAAGAACGGCTTTTCATTTATGCTGACGGCCAGTGTGCATGATATGCTGGATCTTTTTTCTACCACTACAGTTTTGGTCGATGTACTTGTAAACAATATCCCACCAAACTGTAGAGGAGATCTTGCATTAGCTTTGGATGAAAACTCTCCTGTTGGAACGCTTGTTGGGGAGCCACTTATTGCCTACGTAAGTGATACAGATATTGGAACTGTTTTCAGTTTTGCGCTTGAGCATTCATTTCTGGGAATATATCCGACCAGTGGGCAAATATATGTAACCCGCGAGAACAACCTTGACTTTGAATCAGCCGCGCACAACATCACAATTGCCACTGTTGTTGTCACTGATGACGGTGCTTACCACAACGGCCTCGGGACACTAAGTTCGAGCTGTGTGGTGTCAATAACGGCCAGAGATATTAATGAGAGGCCTATGACAACAAAGCTTCATCTTAGTGTTCCAGAAGGTAAGAAGCCACTCCGCTAATATGCGATGTCATAACGTGTTTAACATGTGTATTTACAATGATATTAGGTGTTCATTCTGATCCTTCGCGTGTGCTCACGACCGAGATGTTTGTATTTCCGATTCTTTCTTCTGAAGACGACTATATCATCAAAAAGAACACGGCAGGCGTATATTCGATGGATTTGTCGCAAACAACCCTTCAAATGGGGTATGACTCGTATAGCAAAACCTCAGTGGGCGTTGTTCTTCAATTTAAGGGCATTGTACTTCCTGCTTTTATCGCTCAACTTTCACAAGCGCAGTTACGCCTCACTGTTCCATCGGGAACGATCGGACCATTTTCACTAAAGATTCGCGTGATGAAGAACTCTCAAAATTCGTGGAGCTCAACTGATAAATTGGAAAACTTTGGGAGGCCCGCGTTTGTCGAGTGGACTGTAGAAAATGAGGCTTCAGCGACTACTATTTGGTCGCCTAACTTAGCGTCAATCATCGAACCTGTCATGGCGGACGTGATTAACACAGCCCGTGTAACCTTTTTAATATCGGGGGGAGGGATAGGGGGAGTAAGCTCATATGACCGCAGCTCAGCAATGGCTTCTGTACTTGAAATCACTGTTGCTCAAGGTGAGAGATTTCATCAGGGCATATGTAGATTGTAGATAATACTAACTGTCATATTTGTTTTTTATCAGTCTCGCGTATTATACTTGTCGGCGGTGTGGTTCCGTACATGGATCCTGATGTTAGTGACACAGTTGAGTTTGCTATCATCCAGGGCAATCCGGTTGATCCAGTATTTTTCGTGGACAAAAGCACCGGCGAACTCACGGCAAATATTGATCAACTTGATTTTGAAGTTGAGAGTAAACACACTCTTTCAATTACTGTTACTGATCGTCTAGGGTTGTCATCAATTTCAACGGTCACAGTGGTTATTGAGGACGTGAACGAGCCTCCCATTGTGCCCGATACGGTGTGCTTTCTGGCGGAAAATGCACCATCCGGGACGTTAATTTGTACCATTGATGCGACAGATCCGGATGCGGCGACGCTCTTTTCAGGGAGGGTTGTATATTATCTTCCTCTCAATTTAGATGCACAAGTCCTCAATTTTAAGATTGATTCGAATTCAGGAGTGTTATCGGTTGCTCGCTCGACTGCTCTAAATTATGAGGTTGACCGGCAGCTGACAATTAATGTATGTGCAAAGGACGGTGGAAACCCACCTTTAGAAGGATGCGGATCTGCTACAGTGATTATATCTGACGAAAATGATGCACCGACAATAATATCTCCTCGATCATGTGAGATGGACGAGTTTCCTTATGACTTGAATGAGCAGCAACTAAATCAACTTGTTGGGAAAATTGTGTGCAATCTTACGGTTCAAGATGAAGACAAAAGTGGAGCAGCAAACATATCTTGGAAGATTCATACGTGGGATATTGTGGAAGATGAACAAATTAGTCCTTTTAGCATTACACCACAAGGTCAGATTGTTGTGAACACGCCTCAAAATATCAACTACGAAGAGCAGAGTATTTGGTCGATAATCGTACAAGCAAGCGATTTGGGAGGCTTGTCTAGCCCCCAGCAGAGAATTGAAATTAGAGTACTTGATGTTAACGAAAAACCTCTGCTACTCGGAACAACGTTTTACATGGATGAGAACTCACGTTCAGGAACTGAAGCAAAGGGAAATCTTACTGTTTATGATCCCGATATTCACATTGATGGTCACCCAGATGCTACCAAAATCAGCTTGGTTGGCCAGGTGGACATGTTTAGCGTTATGGATAACAAAATTGTATTAATGCAAGCCGGGCTTGACTTTGAATTCAAATCAGTCTACGTGCTTTCCGTTGTCGCGACGGACGAGTTGGGGGCCGAAAGCAACGTCCTAAATGTGAATATTCTGGTCAATAACCTAAACGAGGCACCCATCCTTTTTCCGATGCAACTGAATATTTCGGAAAACCAACCTGTATTAACGAATCTTCTACCTGCTCTGAAGGCTCGAGATCCAGATGGTGATACAATTTATTTTAGTATCGTTTCGGAATCACCGGAGGATGGGGCTCCGCGGGCCCCAACATCATTTGGTGTTGATACACTAACAGGGGTTATATTTCAGCAAACAGAACAGCTAGACTACGAAGAAATTCGCGAGTACACATTACTGGTAAGAGTGGATGACACGTTAGGGCTATTCTCGGTTGTCAATCTTACTGTGAAGGTTACCGATGTGAACGAGAGGCCAACAATCGGGGTCCAAAGTACGTCTATACGTGAAGATGCAGTAGTTGGTTCACTTGTGGGGAGAAGTTTTGCTGACAACACTGTCGATCCCGACCTAAAAAACGATTATGAAGTGCTTTCGTTTGCGCTAGTGATCACTAACCAGACAAGCTTTTCCATCGATTTAAGGTCGGGTCAAGTGAGTCTGTCCAGTCGTCTAGATTATGAAGCCAAGTCCATGTACAGGCTACGTGTACGTGTTATTGACCACGGCGGCTTGGCTGATGAAACAGATTTCGTCGTATACATTGATGACGTAAATGAGCCACCAAAAGTTGGTTCCTTCAGCATTATTGTTCCAGAAAACCTTGCGCCTGGGTCAGCCATGGGAGACCCAGTGACTGCAGTCGACGAGGATATCGATTCCATTCTTGAGTACGATCTCGTTGGTTCAAGCGAGCACGTGTTGGCCTGCATCAGAATTAATTCATCTTCTGGGCAGTTAATGCTTAGGGGTGATAGCTCACTAGATTTCGAGTCTTCTTCTGGGAGTAGTCTGCCCGTTGTTGCGCGAGCATCAGATGGGGAGTTCACTGTGGTAACCAAGGGCGTAGTCTATATAACCGACGTTAATGAGCCTCCTATGCTGATGGGATCTGTTACCACACTTCTACGTGAGAATTCCCCAGATGAAACAGTTGTGATATTCATCCTGGTTCGCGATCCCGACATTGAAGACAAGCACCAGGTTTGGGTTTGTGAGCAAAGCCACTCACAAACGTTTCGCGTTCAAAGTAGAGGCTTCAACGGCGCAGAGATAATCGTACAGAACTCCACCGCTCTCAATTTCGAATATGTACCATCGCTTTGGGTTGATGTGTGTGTACAAGACCAAGGGAATCTGACTGCGAGATCCAGGTATAGCGTTACTCTTATCAACGTGTTCGAACCGCCGTACTTCGACCACGAAGTGATTCAATTTGAAGTAAACGAAAATATTGCAGTTGGTAGTGCAATCGGTAAGGCGCTCACTGGTTTTGTTGTTGACGAAGAAAACTGGAATACTGTTGTGGGATGCTCGGTTGAGATGGTTATTACAAACACGACTTGTGGTCGCCATACTACATTTTTGCTTGACTCTTGTGGTCAATTGATCCTTGCAACTGGTGGATTGGACTATGAAACAATGCCGATGTGCGTTGTCTATGTTGTGCTTCCTGTTACAAGCGCGTATAATGCCAACACGTCATCATTGCACCTTGCAGATACGGCAACTATCATTTTAGCTACGATTGACGTGAACGAATCCCCGACTTTCTCACAGAAACTATACCAGTTTGCGATCGCTGAGACGACAACCAAAGGCAGCATTATTGGTATTCTATCAGCTACTGATGTTGATGAGAATGCTGTTCTCGGTTTTGAATTGGTGGATACCGACATAGGTGGTGAGGGTGCATTCATGGTATCAGGTGCAGGTATAATCACCCTTACGAAGCTGTTGGACTTTGAAACTAAACAGTATTACCGCCTATATATTCGTGTAATTGATGAGCAGAAGGCATATGCTGATGCAACCGTAATTGTGACGATAACAGACAGCAACGAACCGCCCGTTTTCCAAGCTGATCAGTACAGGTTTAGCGTTATGGAGAATGCACCAGCGCAAACACTATTGGGGATTGTCACCGCTGTGGACAGCGACAAATTTCAAAACAGCACCATTACGTACAGCATCGCAAATGGGAATGATTTAGGCATTTTTTCAATATTATCGTTTGGTGGAGATGGAAGTTTGGTCGTAAGTAACCAACTAGCACTTGATTTTGAACGGCAACAACTGTATACGGTGCTAGTTGCGGCGACAGACAACGGACCAGGACGGTTATGTAGCTTTACTACGGTGTCTGTTCATGTTCAAGACATTAACGAGCCACCTCAGGTATATCCTCAAACACTGTATGTCGCTGAAGATGCTGAGATTGGATCTGCAGTATTCACGTCGCCTGCTCTTAATGAAACCTTGACTGGGCAGATATTCGCATTCGACCCCGATTCAGGTGACATGCTGATTTTTACGATAGTTGAGCCGACGGATACGTTCAGCATCGATGTAACTACAGGAATTATTCGTACGAGACAACAGCTTAATTTTGAGGAAAAACCGTACTACACATTCTCAGTAGCAGTATCTGATAGTGGCAACCTGTTAACTACAGTGACATTGGACATCGTTCTTTTAGACAGAAATGATGCTCCAACCGTTGTCGCAACAGATTTTTCAATCCCTGAGAACCCGAGTCGTAACGCTATCGTCGGTGATATACGCATTGCAGACGAGGATTTCAATCAGCACCATTTCTTTGCTTTGATTGAAACCACTTTGGTTCTGCGGGACAACTCCACTGTTCTGAGGCCAAAAAATGATGTGATAACTGTGGGAATGATTTCAAGCTCCATTATAGTTCTTGACGGAAGTGCTGTTGACTATGAGCTGGTAGATTGTATACAACTAGCCGTGTCAATTAGTGATGACGGCAGTCCAACTAAGCAAACTGCTGCTACTTTGGTTATTGATGTAGTGAACGAGAACGAGAAGTGCAGCTTTGAACAGCATATCATGACATTCTCAATAGAAGAGAACACGATTGGAACTGTTGGGCGAGTCCTTGCATTCGATCCAGACGCAAATACCTCAGTTTCTTGGGGGTTGCTGAGTTATTATATGATTGATGATGGAATGGCAAACGTCACTGTAGTTGTTTCAGAATTGGGTGACATCATAGTGAACAGCCCTTTTGACTACGAGGTTCAACGTCAAATATCATTTAAGGTCGGAGCTGTGGACGGAGGTGGCCTCACATGCACCGCTGTTGTCCAGCTGCTTGTAGTTGACAGTAATGAGCCTCCAGTTATTAAACCTGATCGATTTTGGGTGCCAGAATCTGTCAATGAAGAACTAGACTGGGTGAGAGCAACTGATGGTAGCCACGCTCAGGTGACATTTTGGGACCCCGAAAACGATTCCGTGTCACTTTTACAAAACTCATCGGATGTTTTTCATATTTCGAATGACGGATTAATATCGCTGCTGCATCCTGTTGACTACGAACTTAGGTCGTATTACGATCTCTATGTTACTGGGGTGGACAGTCATGGCCTTCGATCAAGCACCATAGTACGAATCGATGTAGTGGACGTCAATGAACCACCCGTATTCACATCGCAAGCAAACATGAGTATTGCTGAGGATTCACAAAAAGGAACTATTGTGGGTATTGTGGGGGCTGCTTACGACCCTGACGAGTACGATGTTATTTCATACGAAATCGAAACTGCATTTGATCAGAGCGGGGTATCTGTTGACATTTTTATGATCCACTCGTGTGATGGAGAAGTGCGGCTGGCTAAATCCAAAGTTCTCGACTATGAAGTAAACGATCGATACGTGCTAGTAGTAAGTGCAACCGATCGCACTGGTCTTAAAGCTTTGTCGGATATAATTTCTGTCGAAATCACCGACGTTAATGAGATGCCAATCTGTCAAGACATGGCACTCTCCGTTTTTGAAAATGCCTCAGCATCTGAGATGTTCGGTCCACTTAAGTGGAACGATTCTGATTCATCTATCAAAAACACGATTACAGTGTTTGAGGTTTTCAGTGATACGAGAGCTTTTGATATTTTTGCGGTTCAGTCCCGTGGTGGTGCCTATTGGCTAAAGTTACAACACTCAGGCAATTTGAACTATGAAGATGTGAACATGTATACGATAACCATAAAGATTGGCGATAGTTTTATCTTTAGAAATGACTCTACGGGACAAGTAGCGGTATCATCGTTGTCTTCCACGTGCAGAATAACTATTTATGTGCTGGATGTTAATGAACCACCCCACGTCGCGAACATAGTTGAACGGTCTGTTGAAGAAAATACGGCTCTTTATGCTTTGGTCGGCGTACCAATCAATGCATTTGATCCGGATGGTTACGACATTTTGCGATTTTCAATACTACCTGATGAGGCCGACGGAGTACCTTTCATAATTGATTATAATACGGGTCAAATCCATGTAGCCGGAAATTTGAACTATGAAACGCAAGCGTTGTATGTGTTTGAGGTTGCTGTTGAAGACACAGCTTTCAACTCAGTCGTGACACAAGTAGAAATAAGAGTATTGGACATTAATGAGTGGCCACAGATACCTCGGAACTGCTTTGTTCGTGAAGATGGAACAGCTGGTAATCTCTACGAAGAGAACCAGCATGTGTGCCTTCAAGTATATGAGGACGTGGAAGTTGGATCTATCTTGCATCACTTCGAAGCGATAGACGAGGACAATGGCCAGCGACTGTTCTATTCGATTGACGAAAATTCAGCTTCCTTCGTTCAGGTGATACAAGATACCAATCGAAGCTGTAGCCTGTTATACAGTCACTTACTCTTTGACTACGAGAGTTCACAGATGCACCGTGTGCAGTTAACCGTCACAGATACGGGGAAAGGCTTTCTTTCGGATGCAGTAACCGTTTTCATTTTTGTTCTAAACGTCAACGAGCCCCCAGTACTTCTTCAAGCTTCAGTGTCAAATCTCGTGATCTCTGAAAATTCTCCAAGTGGACACGTATTGGGGCAGCTTCAGGGTATGGACCCGGAGGGAGACAGGTTTGTATTTTCTCTAAAAGATTCGCGTCCTATCGCTAATGCCATCACAATTGATGCTGATGGTTGGGTGGCAACAACAAAAGTGGCTCTCGACTACGAAGCCATGAAAAAGATGAATGTCGGTGGGCCTGCGCCAATGCTAACCATACGAGGGGCAGTAACCGCATCGGATACTACCTCGACAACTTTCAATTTTACGATTATGGTATTGGATACATGGGAGTCGCCCTTGTTCAGATCAGCTTCATATGAGCTATCTGCTCATGAATTGACCCGTGGGGGAACGCTCATTGGTGTCGTCCAGGCCACTGATCCAGACTTCAACGATCCAATTCAGTATGGATGGAATATGGACGATTCTTTGACCTCAAATTTGAGTAGTATCTTTGCGATAGCTTCTGACTCTGGAGCAATATCCCTGCTCAAGCAAGGGGTTCTAAATTCAGACAGCAATGAAGCCTACAAGCTTATTGCACGTGTGACTGATTCAACAGGGTTAACAGATTCCACTAATGTGGTTATCTCGGTCGTAAACGACAATGAGCCTCCAATTTGCCCGTCATTTCAGTGTTGGGTACTCGAAAATTCTCCTTTGATTAACAGAGGTCTGCCTGGGACGCAAGGTTTGTGTCAGTTAGTGGTTCAAGACAAGGACGCTGGGCAAAACCACGTTTTTCAGTTGATTTCCACAAACGATAGTCGAGCATTCGCGATCGATTATACCACTGGCGTAGTCCAGTTTGCTGCGGATCAAATTACGTTTGCTGATTTTGAAATACAAAGTGTGTATCGCATTCATTATCAAGCGAATGATGTTCCAAGTGCTGGTGCCTCTCTTGCTTGTAGCAACGAAATTGTGATCATTGTTATTGATGTGAATGAAGCCCCAACAATTTCTGGAGGGCAATCTCTAATTGTGAAAGAAATGAGTGCTCGTGGTACTGTCGTCGGCTTCGTAAATGCCATCGATCAAGACACCGGTGACATATTAAAGTTTACGTTGCAGAACGTGGACTCCTCAACGTTTAATATCGATGCAGCTACGGGGGTTCTAACTGTAGTGGACGATTACACGATAAACTTCGAAGCCACGCCGTCGATTACCATTAACGTTGTGGTAATCGACGTTGAAGGACTTCGTGCTTCTGCGACACTTCTGGTTACGGTGTTAAATGTAAACGATCCGCCAGTGCTACAGCCAGTAAACTTTACAGCAAGAGAGTCGGTAGTACCGAGACCAGCCGCATCTACTCATTCGCTAAACTTAGAGCAACTAGGAATGATTCCTTGTTTTGATGAAGATATCGGTGACGAGTTATATTTCAACATCCTTAACGACACGGCAGCCTTCAGTGTTGAACGTAAAAGTGGAATTATGTATGCGGATACAGCTTTTCTTGATTTCGAGACACAGCGTCAATATGAACTCAGTATTCAGTGCTCAGATGGTCAAGCAACTGTTGTTACAACCGTCTGGGTATTCATTTTGAATATCAACGAAGCACCCGATCTCACTGGTAGAACGTACCACGTTTATGAAAACGCAGTGATTGGAACTAGCTTAGGCTTTATTAATGTCTCTGATGCAGAGCATGACGATGAATACTTTTTGACTTTGACCGAGACGACGGAAGGAAATGCCATAGTATCAAGTCTGAAAGAAAAAGAGGCTGTGTTTTCTGATTCTTCTGATTTCGAGTGGATAGATATCCCAACTCAGCTTGTAAATGCGTTTTTCATATCCACACTTACAGCGGTGTCGTTGTCGAGTACCGCGTTGTATCTAGCAAGTCGAGGCAGTGTGTTTGTTTTGGTTGAACAGGATGCTGAACTCGTTCCAGAGTGGTTATCACAGAATTCATTTATAAAGCGTGACGGTCAAACTGCAATAGCACAAAGTAGTACAAATGCGATTATTTTCGACACATATATCAGAGAAAATGTCCGTGGGGTGATTGAGATACCTGACACAACAACAACGAGCATGTTGTGCATTTTTGGTGCGCATGCATCTTCTTTGGACTTTTTTCTCCATGGTTCAAAGAGCGATTGGTTTGATGTCACAGCATCTGGGGAGCTGGTTCTCGCAAACCCTGCGCTCAATTACGAAGACATCGAATCCCGCGACCAGCCATTGCAAGTCGTTGCGACTGCTTTCGACAGCGAAGGGTTAGTGGGAGAGGCAACACTATTTGTGTTTGTTGACGACGTGAATGAGGCACCCATCCTTTCTGATAGATATTTTGAGATTCAAGAGAATCCTGGTGTTGGTACAATTATTGGTGAACTTCTTGGCAGTGATCCCGACTTCAACGATCGGATAGCATTTAAACTAGCATTTCCATCGCCAGACGTTCTGTTGACACCTGATGGCAATATGTCCGTACGCAATAGTTCAATTTTCGACTACGAGAGGAATTCATTGGTCATGGTGCGCGTCCAGGTTTCTGATATAGCTGGTCTGTATAGTGAACGCGAAATTCAGATCAAAGTCCTGGATGTTAACGAACCTCCAATTTTCCAGCAAGCATACTATGCCTTCAGTGTACCTGAAAACTCCGTATCTGGTTTACCATTTGGAACACCCATGCGTGCGGTCGATCCGGATCATGGTCAGACCGAAAATTTACGATATGAACTGGTGAATCGAAATGCTGGAGGATTGCCATTTCGGCTTGAAAGTTGCTCTGGTCAACTGGCAGTACAGTGGGATAATTTAGACTACGAAAGTACCAATCGCTATTCGTTTGGCGTCCGTGTTATTGATTCAGGATATCCTGTCGCTCTGGAGTCTCAAGCAATGGTAGAGGTCACGATACTTGATGTAAACGAGGCTCCTCAGTTCGCTCACACCAGTTCTCTTAGTATAATAGAAAACGAGCCTAATGGAACGTTTATCGGGAATGTAGTGGCCACAGATCCTGATAATAATTCAAAGCTGTTGTTTCGAACGAATGCTAGTGACTATATTCGCGTTTCTGGAAACGGTAGACTGTATTCGATGGCTCCTTTTGACTACGAAACACTGCCGCTACTCAATGTTGAAATAACAGTCGAAGACAATGGAGTGGAATGCCACTTGTTACTGGAAGAGTCTCAATGTGAACCCATTATAACATCTACTGCCATCATTTTATCGGTCCAAAATGCCAATGAACCCCCCACTCTGTTGGCTGATACGTTCATCGTAAAAGAAAATCTCTTTCCTGGATCCTTAGTTGGAAGACCTATTCAAGTCGTGGATGTTGATGGAATTGTGGGGAGCAGTTCTGGATTTTCGATAATAGAAGGTATTTCCAGTGGAAATGAATCAGAATTTACGATTCGAAGTGATGGCCAGCTCCAAACGCTTGTGTCGTTGGATTATGAAAGCAAGGCTCAGTATGAACTCGAAGTAGCGTATTCAGACGGTGAGTACTGGTCTTATTTAAATGTTGTGATCACCGTACTCGATGAAAACGAGCCTCCTGCGGTTGTTGAAGGCATCCGTGGATCTGTCCAAGAGAATATGGCCACTGATACTAGTGTTTTAGTAGCAAGGTATGTTGATCCTGATCACGGTTCAGCCAATATATTTGCCCTTATCGACAGTTTTACACCCTTCCAAATTGATCCACATACAGGGTCTTTGAGGACGACACGCTCTCTAGACTTTGAGAAGGACCCTGCGCGTTTCAATCTCAACATAAGAGTTTGTGATGCAGCCCAGACAAGTTTATGTGGAAGTGGCTACGTCACAGTAACTGTTACTGATGTTCCCGAGATACCTTCGATGGGCGATGTTGCTTGTTTAATTGTGGAGAATACACCCACTATTTTGAACGGGGAGGGCACAGCCGCGTGCACGTTTAGTGCTATTGACCCAGACAGTGCATCGTGCTCGTTCTACGAAATTATCGGAACTAGCTCGCAATTCCAAATGGTGGATGACACGACAGTAAATGGATTAGCCGCCACTGAGATTCTTAAATCGACGGCATGCATCAGTGGTCAAGTAGGCCTTGTTTGGAAAGCGTCATCACTGCCAGATTACGAAACTCAGTCTCAATACGTGCTTACAATTCGCGTTTCAGACAAAACGGTGAAGACAACGAATCTAGCTACTGAAAGTCGGGTAACTGTGACTGTTGTCAACGCAAATGACTGCCCCGCTTTGACATCATTGACGTTCGCAATGAGAGAGCGATCTTCTGTCGCCACACAAATCGGCTATCCACTTCCGGGAAAAGACCAAGATGTTTCTGATACTCTCACGTACACCATCTTGGAGACAAACGCCTCAGCGGGTTTGATTGTAATAGATGAACTGACTGGTCAGCTGAGAGTTGGACGAACCCCTTCAAACACCGAACTGATATACCCAGCTCAATACTACGTGAAAGTTTCTGTTATGGACACCAGTGTTGGTCAATGTTCGGGTTACGGACTCGTGCAAGTTCTAACGACAAAGTCGAACTTTGCACCTGTCTGGTTAACCTCGTTGCCGTCATCACTCGAGATAACTGAAAATTCAGTGGCAGGAACACAAGCTGGGGCCTCTCTATCTCTTTTTGTCAGTGATCCAGACAGCGACACAATTCAGTTTACATTGCAGTCGAAAGCCGACACATATTGTTCAGACATGTTTATCCTTGGTTTGGCAGATGGTGCTCTGAAGCTTCGTGCAGGGCGCACTTTGGATTTCGAGCAGAGACGTGCATTCACATGCACGGTAGCGGCGTGTGATCCAGCCCACATGTGCAGCACACAAGACATCGCAGTTCTGGTAATAAATGTCAACGAGGCGCCTGTCTTCAGTGACCAGTCCTATGAGTTCAAGATAAAAGAGAATGAAGCTGCGAACCTAGCACTTCCGCGTTGTATCAGTGCAATTGATCCTGACGAGGGCGATGGATATTCGCTTGGTTACTCGATTTCGTGTGCAAATACAACTGATTGTTCTCTTTTTGCGGTACAAGTTCAAGAGGACTGTAGCCACGAGTTGTGCGCTAGGATAGTTATCAAACGAAGCTTTAACTTCGAGGCACGACGAGTCTACAGCTTCAACTTGATTGCTCAAGATCCTGGTGAGCTGACTGCAGTGGCTGGTATCACAATTGAAGTGGAGGATATAAATGAGGTGCATTCATATATCGGGGTTCCAGCGACATATTCTGTTCTCGAAAATACGGCAATTAACTCGGTCTTGTTTCAAATCAAGACGACAGACCCAGATATTTACTCTGACCAATTCAAGACAATTGAGTATGTGATAAATGTGTATCCACCCGGACTGAATGTATTCCGCATTGATGGTGCAAGCGGTGATTTGATAGTAAATGGGATAATAGACTACGAGGCAGTTCAAGCTTATACAGTGAGCGTTGAAGCTCGAGATTCCAGTGGCCTCAATGCGTTTACGATTGTAGAGCAGATCGCGGTCGAAGTGATTGATGTTCTAGATACTACCATTGATACGTTCGGACTTATGGATATCAGCTCCACAAAACTCAATACGAAGGGTGGAGAAAGGTTCTTACTCACTGGTTCAAACATCGGGTTCAAGCAGCGGACTGATAACTCGGTTATAATCAAGCAGCTCATCGTGGACTATGGAGCATATGGAGCCACTGTTCCGTACCGCGCTACAAACTGTGGACTAGTTAATGGGAACACTGGGATTGCGTGCACGTCAGCTGCTGGTGTTGGTGCAAATCTATACTGGAATGTTACTTTGGTCATGAGTGTCCCAGCTATTGGAGACACTGTATTCCAAGCATCCTCGTCGGTTCCCCTGGCATCGTATGGTGGTCCGGTTATAGATTCTGTTATTTGCAGCAGTGCGCTCCCGACTAATGGTAGCAACACAAACAATATTAGGATTTATGGTGAGAACCTGGGGTCAACGCAGTTAGCAAGCGCAGATGCACATCTTGTCGTTGTATATGGTTCAGAATTCGAAGCCCAAAGCTGTGAGCTACGTGAAGCTTCAGAAGGCCAATATATATCATGTCGCAGTGTTGTTGGTACAGGCGCCGATCTCGCATTCGTTGTGATAGTTCGCGGTCAAGCAAGCACTGCTTTCGCATCTAGCTGTCGCTATGCCTTTCCGACCATTTTTGATGTTGCTGTGGCTACGGGAATGCTGACTACCGGAGGTGACATTGTAATGGTGAACGGAACTGGATTCGGGTGCCAGGGGTGTGCCAAAGTCACTGTGTGGTATACTAACAACGTTCACTTGTTTGAGCTTGATGACTGTAAGGTTGTCATTGATCACGTGCAGTTGTCCTGTTTATCTCAACCCGGAGCCGGAGGATTATTCCGATGGCAGGTTTCCGTGGATGACCAAAAGAGCTATTCGACTACTACAATTACAAGTTCTTATGAGGTCCCCGAGCTCTTTGAAGTGATAGGTTTCAAAGATGTTCCTACCGCGGGGGGAACGGTCTTTGAACTCCGCGGCAGAAATTTTGGGCCTGACGGTGCTGTCTATATAGATCCCGTTGTCGAGTACTCGTTCGACAGTGTTACTATCCTTCGTAGTGTCAACTGCAAACGAAAGTACAATGATCCGACGAATCATAATTTGATACAGTGTGTGTCTGTGGCTGGTAGTGGCTCGTTCCACTCGTGGCGTGTCATCGTTGAAGGCCAAGCATCCCTGTGGACTGCACACAACACATCGTACGCAGGGCCGATTGTGACAAAAGTGTTTCGTCCGGATGGAGAAGCTGAAATCAAGACAAGTGGAGATCAGCAAGTTGTTATCACAGGCAAGAACTTTGGCAGCGTCAACACATCCACCATTTCTAGTGTAACATATGGAGTCAATGGTGACGAGTTTATGGCTAAGGACTGTGCCATCGTGATCGACCACGAACGGATTCTCTGTACGACCGCACCTGGTGTTGGCAATCGCCTAGCTTGGATAGTGACAGTCGATGGTTTAACCAGCGCTATGCCCACGATTAGTTATGCGAAGCCGTTTATCACTTCGATTGAGGGCGATGGGGCGGTCAACGCTCTTGTCCGCGGTGGGCAGACAGTGATTCTTCGAGGAGGAAATTTTGGGCCTAGTACTGTGCTCATCGATAGGATTTCGTATGGAAATTCTGGAAGGGATTATCAAGTAACGGAAGTACTCGAGCATAATGATTCCACCATCGTTTGCACATCTGTTCCTGGTGTAGGGGCGAACCTATTTTGGATGGTGTCAGTCGGTGATCAAGAATCAAGATTATCGACTGCCACGAGCTCCTATGTACCGCCTGTGGTTTACTCCTTTTACCCACCCGTTGCATCAACTGACGGAACTACGGAGGTTACTGTTATCGGGGAAAATCTTGGAGCGAACGTGCCTTTCGCAGCAGCACGAGTTGAATTCACTCCACCTCAAGCAAGTTTGTCCAGTTATCGTATTCCTATAATTGGGTTTGGAGATTTTAGTGACAGCAACAGCAGCGAGTACATTATGATTCGTGTACCGGTGGGTTATGGTTATGGGGGATCGTTGCAAGTCTTGGTCGGTACATCAAGTGTTCAAAGAAGTGCACCACAGCCAATTAGCTATGGTCCTCCTCTGATTGACTCGGTATATACGGAAGAAGGTCCCACTGAGTGTCTGCCTTCTTGTATCCGACTTACTATTTCTGGTAACAACTTCTATACCTCTGGGCGTGTGATCGTGTCAAAGTACCTTATCACACCAAGCAATCTAGAGAGTGCTAGCTACGAATCTTCAGTTGAGATTTTGTATTGGTCTCACAATATCATCATAGTTCCGCAGTACGTAGGCCGTCTTGGATACGTGACCGTTGTGATTGGCCGAGAGAAGTTGCTGAGTAATTCTGCGCCGTTCAGCTGGGATGATCCATCCATTCTCGATTGGTACACACTTAGCTCGACGTGCGGAGTATTAGATTGTACAACAAGTTATCGGTTGGATGGCAACACGGGCCTATTCCGAACAGTAACAACTGCCCCAGACGTGCCGGGGGTCTATAGCTACCAATCAGCAACTAGTGGTGGAGCTACACTAAGTCTATATGCGAAGTATGTTGGCCGTAGTCCCCAGGTAACTGTAGGTGGAAACAATTGTACCAATGTCGTGGTGAGTACTCCTGTCATACCTGCCAGCATACTTCTGTCAGGAGTGGTCACCGGGGTGAGCAATATTCGTCATATTTCGTGCACAGTGCCAAGCGGTCAAGGCGTTATGCTTCCCCTTCTTGTAACGCGGGGTATAACTCCAAGTAGTCCACGGTATTTGAGTTATATTCCACCAATCGTGGATTGGGCCGGAAGTTCTGCCACTTCTGCGTCTACATCTGGAAAGGTTGTGACTCTCGTCGGGTCGAACTTCGGTATCATGCCAGTCATTTCGATGACCGGAAGTTCCAACAAAACTGTTTCGCTTGAAATCACGTCGAAAGATCACTCGCGTGCCACATTCACTATCCCTCCTGGAGAAGGTCAGAATTACACGATAAAATTGATCGCGGGAAATCAAGAAACTGTAACGGCATTTACCTACAACGCCCCTGTAATTTATAGTGTCAAAGTGGTCGACGCTACCACCGAAGGTGGTTCCTTGATGACTATCCAAGGCGATAATTTCGGGACAAGCGAGCTATCAGGCGCCCATGCCGTTTTAATTGGCGATATGTTTCCATGCGCAATCGACAGTGTTAACCATGCAGTGATTACTTGCATGACGAGCGAGGGCCAAGGAAGTAGTCATAAAATCGTAGTCACTGTCAGTGAACAAGAAAATGCTGACAAAAATGTGACTTTCAGCTATGACCCCCCGCTCATCTACAGCATTAGCAAAATCAATGGTTCGACCTCTGGGTATTCCTGCAGCTGTACTGATCCAGATCGTCCTTGCGCCACGCTTTTAGCACCGTTTGAGTGCACTTACCTCGAAGCAAGCTCAACTACCACCGAACTTGGCAGCTATTGCGTGGAAACTTTGTTAAACGGGGTCTTGCAAAAAGTAACAGTCACTGCGGTGGCCGATGTGTACTCCAGCAACAAGCCAGTGTACATGAGTGACATAGCGACTAATGTGCAGCTGTTATTCACCGGTGGGTTTTGGCAGTTGTTACAAAGTGATGAACACATTTACCGTGCTAGTACCGCGACGGTGAACCCAACACCTGCAGGTTGGCTTGATGTGAGTGTGGATCCACCAGTTAGTGTAGTGACTATGAAAGTTAAACCGGGGACTTGCTCAAAGGCAGCCTTGCGTGCCTGTCCTGCTGAAACGGAGCTGTGCGAGCGAGTAGCAATCACACTTACCGGCAAGAACTTTGGTGTCCAAACGTTCGATTGGTCCCTCGAACTGGCCAGCACCGACAGCATGATGGAATCGGTGAATATTACGAACGATGACATCGTGTACTTCAGCCATTCAAACATCAAATTCAACTTGCCACCAGGACAAGGCGTCTCACGTCTTATCAATATGACTATTTCTGGGCTTCAGCTTGTGAACAAATCAATCGCCTTCGGCTATCAGACTCCTGAGCTGATCGGCTATGAAACCAGTACAACCAACTTGTCGACTTGCGGGGGGTACACAATCTCTCTTTACGGTAAAAATTTCGGATCGACTCGTGCTAAAGTGCTTATTGGTGGTCGCGATGCGCGCGTTGATAGTCAAAGTTCTCATCCAAGAGCTTGTGGTTCCGACACATGTGAATACGCGACCAGCGGCCCCTGTATTGATATTGACACGTTTGTCTGCTATCCATCACTGTACATCGTGAGCCCTATATTTGATTTCCTGGACATCTGCAATGACACTACGGGGACTCAAATGCTGTGTGAGACCTCAGATCCGACACTCGTTATGTCTGAAAATTTCACAAGTCACTCCGACTTTCTGATTGTGACTACTGTGCCTGCTGGGTATGGTGCTGACGCATTGGTCTACGTTATAGTTGACAACCAACCCAGCAACGCCTTAAACTTTTCGTACAATCAACCCGTCGTCACTGCGCAGATGCCAAATCAGCCCGATGCAAATGGAGCCAACGCAATTACGATCAAGGGTACCGACTTTGGCTGTTTCCCCAATGATGCTATTACAATTTATTTTGCTGGCTCAGACGAAACGTCAGATACAGTGCAGTCAATATCCCGCAAACTGAGTTCCCCAGGTATCTCCTACTTGCCAAGTATCTATAGTATTTTTGAGGACACGTCTCATCGGTGGTTAGTATCCGACAGTTCAATTGCCTCAACGAACGCATCAGAGAACTCAACCGGGACCGTTGTCTGGACGAGTGCCTCAGAATTGGTATGGTATCCACCCAAAACGAAGGCTGGTATTACAAGCATTATTCTGTCAGTAGGTGGTAACGTGATGTCTTCTACTAGTCAAACACAGCTGAAGTTTCAATGCAGCCCAGGTTACTACCGAACTTCCACGGAATTCTGCGACGAGTGTCCAGAAGGGGCTACTTGTGCCGGTGGGGACGAGATGCCGTTAGCCAAACCTGGCTACTGGCGTGAAGGTGAGGTCGTCTTTGCATGTGATCCCATGTACGCGTGCCTGGGTGCCAACAAGTGCGCAAAAGGTTATACTGATATAAGGTGTGGCGAATGTGAGACAAACTACCACAAGCTCAATTCAGAGTGCAACGTGTGCCCCGAGAACAAGTGGGGGTCAGTCGCAATTGTGGTCATCTGTATTGGTGTTGCATCTATTGTGAGTTACCTTCTTACGCGAAAAGGAGTGAGTCTTGGTTTACTATCTATCGGTATTGATTACTTCCAGACACTCTCCATCTTCGGTAATGCCCGTATTTCATGGCCAACTTCGCTGATTAATTTATTCGCGACTCTGTCTGCATTCAACCTCAATTTAGAGCTGATTGCACCCGAGTGTTTTTCACTCCAGGTCTCGTTCGTGAATAAATGGTTCATCATCGAGGTGTTCCCACTTGTCATGGCGGCCGCGGCGCTCGGAGTCTTTGTGGTCCTTTACGCTTACAAACGATTTATCAAAAAACGGCGCACACGCCTGACATCGCACATGCCACAGCTGTTCGGATCAACGCTTGTGATGATGTATTATCTTTTCTTGTATCTCACACGAACGACATTAGATGTCTTCAACTGCGTCGGAACGATACCGTCAGACGGAAAGCTGTACATGGTGGCCATTTATAGTCAGTGCTTCAAACCAGGCGGGTTACATATGCATCTCTTCCCATATGCAGTGCTGGCATTTGTGATATACTCGCTGGGTTATCCCCTCTTTGTACTTCTCACGCTGTCTCGTAATCGAGCGTTGGTTATGGAAGATCAGCTTCTACGTGCTATGCAGAGAGGAACAAGCCGACGAACAAATCCAAACTGTTGGGTGTTCCGCAAGAAGTTTTCAAAATTGTATTATCAATTCAAGCCGGGCTACTGGTACTGGATGGTGCTCATTATCCTGCGGAAATTCCTGCTCGCAGGTATCGGGCTTCTGTTCCGTCAAGACCCAGTGTTCCAACTGGCAACAGCGACATTTGTGTTGTTTGTAAACTACGCGCTGCAAGTTCGCTGCCGTCCGTACATGAGTGCCTACGAGACACAGCGGGTCCTAGCAGACTATGCTAAGCGAGTCCTGTTGGAGACTCGGCGTGCCAAGGCCAAGGGGGAAGCATTCATTCAACCAGCTCACCTGCGTCTTGAAATGCACGCTTCAACGGTAACTGCCTGGAAGAGTGGGCATGGTGACCACGGGGGCAATGGCGTGGCTGGAAATTCTGGTCCGCCCACTTCAGGACTTCGTGGGGCTAATGAAGCCATCCTCGCGTCACAAGAACCGCAGAACTTAGTCGGATATCTCTGGGATCACAACACAGTGGAGGCATGTCTCCTGTTCAGTGCTTCTCTTGTGTTACTGGCCGGCGTAATGTTTGAAAGCGGTCGACTTGGGAGTAACGATACAGGATTCACGAGCACTTCGGCACAAATGCTGGCCGTTGCCACCACACTTCTTGTAGCCGCAAGTTGTGTGTATTTTGCACTAGTATTGATAACAGAGCTTGTTGTAGCGCTGCGACCTGACTATTACAAACGAATTACACGGGTACAAAAAGTTTTCAGCAATCTCCGGCACCGCCACCAAAAAGATGAAGCTGAGTCAGAGCAGGGTGGAAAGCACCATAGAGCTCGACCGGGTGATGATGACAGCGACGAGGACGACGACGATGAACTCGAGATGGTTGCGACTATGACGCAAAATCCTCTGCATTTTAATCGTTCGTTGGCTGGTACCCGTGGACTAGCGATGCGAGCGAGAGAACGCGACGCTCTTGCAGCTTTACAAGATATTCAACGACGAGGATCTGAGCGCAGAAGTAATTCGCCGCAACGTGAAAGTACCTTCGTTCAGGCGCCAGATGAAGACGCCGTTCCACGCAGACGGAGATCTCAACGCAGGCGAATGACTGCCTCCACAAATGCGGGAGGACGATACAAGCACGATGAGCATATCATGGCCGAGTTGACATCTACGATTGAAGATACAGACGACATGAACATCCAGCGGCGCTCAACTGACGATTAGATTCTATACGTCTTCGTAATACACATTTCATTTTGCACATTACTTAGCGTTACCAGCCAGTTGTCGCAGTTTTTCAAGTACTGTCAGTGTCCTTAGTTCGGTCTCGAAACTGGAGGCCTGTTGGCTCGCGAGCTCTAGATATTCATCGACTTGTTCAGCTGAGCTGCCAGCCTGGCTGCGCTGTGCAGCGTTTAAATACAAGTCGAGGTGTCCAAGGTGGCGAAATGCATCGGCAAGATTCCACCAGGCTGCACGTTTTTCTTGTTCGTAGTAGTAAGAGTACGGAGGTGAAGAAAGATCAGAAGCTGGTGCTTCACGTTCTAAAGCATAGATGTAAACCCTGCAAGCCAAAAGATAATGACCCTGATCCAGAGCTCGTCGCCCCAGGTTTGTCAGCAGCTCCCACTTTTGTCTTGATGTCAACGCCCGTCCATTTCCTCGACCTCGCGCGGATCCATCAACCTCTCCAACAGTAACTTTCTCGAGATGCCATTGTCGTAGAGCAGCACGCCAAGCCTCTTTAGCAAAATTGGAGTTTGAGTTGGGTCCCTCAGACGACTTAGACGCTGCAATTCCTAATTGTTCGTATCCGATGGCACACAATGCCAGAATATCTCGCTCCAAATACGGAGTTGGGGGAATGTCGTGAAGATACGTCAGGTACCCGACACTTTGTTCCCACTCACCGCATTGTTGTAATTGAACAGCGGCAAGTAGCAGCCATAGTGGGAACTGAGGTTGGCGTGCAAAATATTCGATTAGCTTGGCTAGCAAACGCAAGGAGTCACCAAAGTGTTCCATGTGCATCATCACGATCGCAAGGCCATGTAGTACGGAAGGATCTACACGTGCAGCTCGCTCGCCTTTTGCTGCGTCCTCGAGTGAGGCACAGTACAATTCGTGCGCTCGATTCAGGTTGAACTGGTCGTAAGATGTGTACCATGTCATGTGGTGTGAATATGCCAGTGTTTGCTGCAATTCTCGGGTTAACTTCCCTGTCCTCATCTCACAAAGTCGCTCAAGTATCGATGCAGCATTCCAGAAATCACCTTGTTGGTAAAGGTCCATTCCTCGCTTTTCAAGGATTTCATCCAGAGACGCGTCTTGCGGTATGGAGTTCTCTTCCGTTATCGTGAGCTGTACAGCTTCGTATGCAGCACTACGTTTAGCTTCCTTCCTGGCAAGACGTGAAAACAACCAGCTTGTTAGAGCTCGCCGTAGCTTCTTCAGTGCGTGCTTTTCGATCAAAGCACAAAAACGAGCTCGAGCCCGGGTCTGCCGGTAAAACCGCTGGATTCGAGCACATGACTTACTTTTATGAGTAAGTCGAATCGCAATTGCGATGTCCCGCCATTTGTACATGTATGTTTTACGCTTCCACCAACGCTGTAGTCGCCGTGCCATCACGGTTTTCTTTAATTTTACATACGGGTGGACTCGCCGAATGAAAAAACGACAAATTCGCACAACAGACAATTGCTGTATACGTTCTCGAGCTAAACGTGCTGCATCTTCAGTTTCCTCTTGCTCCATCGTCAACGTGCTATTCTTTACTTGGGTTTCTTCGGCCGCATCACGTAGCACCATCAGCATTGCTTTCTTCTTTTGAGTCTGACTGAGCATTCTCACCAGCAGAACAATAAACTGAATGCATGTCCGTAAGAGAGCAACTGACGACCGAGCCTTCGCTCTGCGTTCAGCTTCTTCAACCACGCGTCGTTGACGATTGGCTCGATCAGTTCTTCGACGCCAAATATGATGGCGCGCGAATATCCTCTGAATAATCGCTGCAGCCGTGCGAACGTTAACACATCTGAGGTTATGAACGTTAGGTCCAGCTGGGCTAGTGACTGTAACATCTTCGAGGGTATCAATTGTCATTTCTTTCGTGGGGGGAGGTGCATCAGCATCCTCAATCGCTAAGCAAACCCGCTCTTCGATCTCAGCAAGGACATCAGAAACTTCGGACCTCTCACCCGTAGTCCAACACGTTAATGCGCTAGGTGGTTCTCCTTCCCACAAAATTGGAAGCCGTGGAGGCCTCCGAGAGTATGGTCTGTACTGGTTCATGTCCTCAACCAGATTCACGTCTTCCTCTTCTCCACACAATGTATCCTTACTAACCACTTTAGCTGTGTCTTTCTCGGTTGCGATTCGCACACACATTACATTGCGCTTCACGCCAGGATAGTTCATGGCTTTCGTTTCGAGGCCTTGCTGGTGGCGATGTCGTCGCTTTAATATACGACCGCGCCAAATTGCTGCAATTTTTTTCATCAGCGCATAGGATTTCGAATAAAAAATTAGTTCGTCCACGCCACCACGGTTTTGATTAGCGTCGGTCTCGTGGTAGCGAAGCACCTCTGTCTTTTCTGCTCGGAACCGATACCAATCAAACACAACATCGGCATTTTTTAGCCACTGCGGTTGGATCCATCCTGCGTCCTGTTCTTCCGCGATTGCCGAAGTAGTGGTTAAATGCGCTTGTGTGTCGCTTTTTTGCTTCACGGGGGTACTTCTAGGTGGCGTCTTTGTCAATGATCTCGTCACTGGCGAAGAAGGTCTGGGCTTCACGTTGAATACAACCGACGTTCCTTCACACTTTTCACATTTCCAAACCGGCGAAGTATCATTCAAGTCGTTTTGGCCACCAATTTGCTGTTGTTGCCGCCGAATCAGGAACGCAGGATGCTGTTTAAGTGAAGGTGAGAAGCAATACAGGTGGCACCGGAATGAGCACGTAGCGCACCGCACCATCAGTTTTCCATTTAGATCGCTCTTGCATCGATGGCAACACTTTGGAGGGAGTGCACGTCCCGGATCACCATCAAGGACAGCAGTTGCAAGTCGTCGTCGCTTGAACATCTTTGTTTGGATAACATCGAGGTTCTCATCATCTTGAGTTAAAGTTTCGGATCGCTGCTGCTGTTGTTGGCATTGACTGACATTGTACACAGCACCTTCACTGTCGGAGCACAGTCCTGTCCTTGCCGATAGACAATGCACGCCTAAATCTTCAGTTTGAACACCCACCGTCCCCATCGGCTTTGATCTGCGGAGCACCACGACGTTAAAAGTAAGTGTCCAAGCCGGCTGCCTAATAATAGTGATCTGGGATATGAGGCAAACACGCACCTGTGGATATATTTCAAAGTGATGTCGTGCGGTCGCACTTTTGTGCTGTGTAGCTCTATGTATTATTCTTGAGGCCATCTTCATTTCTTGATTTCTGGGTTGGGGTTTCGTGAAGAATGTAGAATGCGGTGGTCTTCGCTGCGCTCAGGAAAGTCATTATGCGACCACAGGGTGCTCCACATACTTCCAGTCCCATTCCTCCCTGCGCAGCTCGATCGTAGGCCAGTAGTGATAGTCCGTTTTGAGCGTGAAGACTTTAGGCTTAGTGTTGATGGAAATGGTTTTCAGACGCACCGATTCGCGGTTTCCCAAGCGTTCTACCACACGCAAGAAATCGTCTAGCGTGCGCGTAGGTTCACCGTTGACTTCCACGAGCCAAATGGTGGCTCGCAAGCCGTATTTATGCGCTGGGGATCCATAGCACCACCGCGAACAGTACACACCGCCGCCTTCTTCAGGAATATAGCCCAGGCTTGCAACAGCATAGTGTGGACTCTGAATGACGAGGCCGCACCAGACAATTACACGATCTGTGCCCATCGCTGAGAGCTGAGACGTGCTTACAGTAACTTCCATTTCCTTCTGATCACGCACCACCAAAGCCTTCAGCTCTGTTTTTCCATCGACCGCGCTCTCTACATCTGCGTCGCGCACCACAGCCTGCCCGTCGATAGCTAGAAGCAAGTCGCCGCTCTCAAGCTTACTGGCACAGTCCGTGCCAGCAGCACATCTTTTGATTCCAAGCACCTGACGCTTATCCTCATAGCAGGCCTCAAGTTTTTGAATCCATGTATCAGAGAGTCCAAGACCAGAACGCGCCTTCGAGAGCGAGTACGTCAACAACTGTGCCGGTAGGATGTTGACTGATGCCGCGATACGAGACGTCCGAAGTTCGTCAATGATGGGCCGAACAATGTCAATTGGCAAGCCGCGAAAGACTTCCTTGCGGCCAGAATTGTCCTGGTAGCTAAACGAAAGCCAAAGTGCATTGACAGCGCCTTGGGCGTCAATGAAAACGCCACCCACAGACTTCGTGATACGATCGAAATGCAGGACCTCGATGTTGCACGCCTTGTAGCGTGGCGGTTGGAAATCGCGCAACACAAGACGGTCTAGTTTTGTAACCACAGACTTCATGGTAACCACAGTCCAGTTACTACTTAGGCCGATGTAGTCGGCTGTCTCGCCCACCTCCAGCGGCTTATCCGCCAGCACTACGCTTTTGATGTGGCTGGCTACAGCACCAAGTGTGTTTGGGTCGTATTGGACGATCGAAAAGTTGTGAACTGGATGCACAAATACCACTTTGGCAGGAATCTCAACGGTAGCAGCAATCGTAATCAACACATCGCCCAACGCGATGGGAACAGTGTTCTGGTCCACAAGAACAAAGCCTCGCTCAGCATCGACCACAACCCCCATTCCGTGATAGCTAGAGCTTGAAATGCCATCAATCATGTAAGGAATGTCAAATGACACCATTACAAGGGACAGCAACGTTTTCTTGCCCAACGCATTGCCTCCTGGAAAGCTTAACGGCGCCGGGGCAAATGTCGGATTGGAGTTTGCAGCTGCCACAAGCGACGACTTATCATCCTGAATATACGACTTGGAATACCAGAGTCCGTCCTCGTCGTTTCGCGTACATATCTGCATCGGGAACCAAAGACGATCCATCATGATGAAGGCTGTGCGGACACGATGGCGATCGCGAATCATAAAGTAGCGCAATACTGTGCGAAAGCCGTTGGGCAGTGAGGCCATCACGCGCGCGAAGTCGTCTAATGTTGGAGTGGGTTGTCCGGCCACGGATGTGATGATGCAGGGCTGGGCCAAATGCGCCTTCATGAACATGTGGCCTGCTTGGGCCAGATACACACCGCCGACAGGTAGTGAAGCGTTGCGAGCTTGTTGGTAGGAAAGTGCATGCACGATACCACCTCCAATTTCCAAATATCGGTGTGGCGTAATAGAATGTAAGTCTTGGATGCTCACGGTAGCTGTATACTGCTCTTCTCCGCGTTGAAATTGAGCTTCGACGGTCTCTCCAACATGAGAATCTAGGAACTCTTCGATTTTCAGAAATGTTGTCCCGTACTGACCGGCAAACTTGATCAGCACGTCACCTGTCCGCAATTGATCATGCGCCGGTCCTCCCTGGATGACCTGGTCTACCACTAGCATTCCTGTCTCCTGCGGAAATTGTTGCCGCACAAGCGCCTCTGTTTCACCTGAGAGACCAAGTCGTCGCACCTCATCAAATGCCGTGTGGCGAAAAATAGTTTGAATTGTGCCGCGCGGCACGGGAACATCCTGCTGAATAAGTCCGAGAACCCGCACAACGCGGTCCAGAGGCAGATAAAAAGACGACGCCGCCTTCTTCGCTCCACCAGCATTGAGCGCGATTGCACATCCGTCAATGTTCAGTACAGGCGATCCGCTCGATCCTCCGCTAGTGCTGCTCGCTGCTGCAAAGTAGAACGTATTGAAGTCGTTGTACGTGCTGGAGCCGTAGGATGGCGCGTCGCGGTCCATCTTGGCCAAAATGCCCGGCAAGATGGACAACTTCTCGCCAGCGTCGTTGCCCACAACCCGAATCTCCGCGCCGACTGAAAGTCACAGCAAACAATTACCAAAACCCGTCAGTACGTTTCCCCTCAGAATGCAAAACGCCATCGCCACGCACTCTTGGCCGCTTCAGGCCGCAACGGGATCTCATGGAGCTGCAGGAACTTGACCTTCTTTGGGTCGAAGTGGAAGAATCCAAAGTCGTGCACGGGATCCCTGCAGCCAAACACCAAACAAGAACAAAATGAGCCCATCTCCCATTGTCCAGTTGGTCAGAGTGAGTCATCATCACCTGTAGATGGGCACAAGATCCACCTCCTCCTTATTGAGGAAAATGGCGTCGGCCACGACGGGCCCAGGCGTCACCACGTGGCGGTTCGTGAGGATGATGCCCCGTTCCATGTCCACTACGAAGCCTGTGGCCACGCTGAAGCTGGCGCCGTTGCCGTCGAAGGCGCGCACGCTCAGCAGGCGGATGCTCACGATGGCGCGGATGCACTTCTCGAGGCTCTGTAGCCAGCGCTTGGACTCGCCCGTGGCCGCGTCCACGCCGAAGCCGTTGAGCTGATAGGACGAAGAGGCGGCGCTGACCTCGGACACGCCGCCGCAGGGCTGGAGCATGGGCTCGTCCTGCTGCTGCTGCTGCTCGTCCATGAAGTCGGAGGGGGGATGACTGGAGGCGCTCGTCGTCGTGGATGGGCAGCTAAACTGCAGTTTTGCGATTGCTAGGTACGAATCCAAGCACCAAAATGTGGGCCACCACATATATTCATTTCGATGGGTACTGGCTAAAAGGCATAGTCCGGTGCACTCGCTTCAACATGCCATCGACTTCAACTTGTGACTGCTTCACGACGTGAACTGTGGGGGCGTCGTCTCCTCCTCCTGGCGCTTGGACATTCTCTGGATAGCCTCCTTCCGCTCCTTGCCGCCTTCTTCCACCACCTTGCGCTCCTCTGGGGTCGTGTCGTTCTGCTTCAGCTTGGGCTCCACCACTGGCTTGGGCCCCACCACCGGCTTGTACTCGATACCAAAGGCCTGGTACACTCTGCGCTCTCGTTCCTCCATCCACTTGGTCAGCTCCTCGTCCTCCGCGCGGCCGAACGGCGTGTCGATCCACTCCTTCTCGAACTCCTCCGGACTGCCGCTCGAGCAGATCATCTCGTGTCCGCCCTCGTCCTGCGTGTTGGACCGCTGCCACAACATCTTGAGCTTCTTGCCGTCGATCTCGCGCTCATGCGTTGCCTTCAGCCGCCCCGTCGAGTCTTCATAGCGTCGACGAGCCGTACCGATACGGTGGCCGCTGTTGTCCAGCACAGTCGAGTAGCTGTACGAATACGACGTGTACGAGGGGCTAGGCACAGTGGTGCCGTCGCCAGTCGAAGGTGTCGCAGCAGTTTCCTCTTTCTTCGGCGCACTGTTTGCACTGTACGTTGGTGCTGCAGCCTTTAACGCTTCTTTTGTCAGTTGCTCCGGTCTCTTGATTGGCAGGTCTTTGAAAAACTCTTCGTCGTTGTCATGCACCTCGGCCATCACATTGGGCGAAAACGGCGCAAATGGCGGAAAGCGAGGTGAGAACGCTCGACGAGCCATCACTTCCACATCCATAAGCGACTGCTCCAGCGACGCCAAGGGATGCCAGAGCGACGGCTGCACTCGGTCCCATATGCGAATGGTGTGCCGAGATTGCATTCCACGAAAGCAAATGCCAACAGCCGAACCAGGCAGGACAGCTGAAGAGCGGCTCATCACTTTTCTCCACATGACCGTCTTCAGCCTCGATCTGCTCTGTGGTCTCGTAGGAAAATGCACAAGTGAGCCGCGGTGTTGCCGTTCTGCAAGTTGGAAAAAAAAAAAACGAGAACTGGGACGCTGAAGTGACAGTTAAATTTCCTTAGCGCAAACACCTACATGATGGAGAACAGGGGACGAGGCGACATATCTTGTTGCCAAGAGCAAAAAACGAAGCATCTACAGCCACCACCGCGCAAAAGAAACGCCATCGCACGGCTCATAAGGCCGGTCGGTCAGTGTCTCCCTCGTCCGCCCGCGTACCTTTTTCTCTCTAAACAAACTGTCGCTTGTTGCATGTTACTTTCTCATTCTTACCCATCCGCCAGTTAGGCCTTCAGGTTGTTGCCACAGCTTCGGCAAAAGCGTGCTTCCGCTGGGTTTTGCGTCGAGCACGAGCTACAAAGACCCGGCGTGCGTTTGGGCTTACTCTTGAAGGCGCTCTTCTTCTTCTTCGGCTGGGGTTTAGGCTCTTCAATTGGGCGCTCAATCAAGTATGAACCTGGAACGTAACCACGTTTGTTTCTCAAATCCACAAGCCACCAGCCATCGTCATCCTGTCACACAAAATCCAAGATGTCAGTGTTAGGAAGTGTTTACGGCAAGATCCGCCTTCACAATGAACAAACCTTCTGAAGGATAATGACTTCGTCGCCCGGATAAATAGTCAATTGTGTGTCATCCTGGGCGTCAAACCGATAGCCAGCAATGCCCTTAGACACTGGTGCCATGCTCTCTCTGCAGAACAAACATATTACACAAATTTAGTTAGCAGGCCAGTGCTAATTGAAGCAGAAAGCGCTACATACGGGAGGCTAGGCTCATCCAAAGCAATTGCTTCGTGTTTGCATTTAGCGCAAACGGCTTGACCTTCGTGCTCGAAGAAACTCTCTGCTGGACGATAAAACAACACCACAAGCATGCCCTGTGTTAGTATCGGGTAGCCCACACATACGATCCAGTGAGCTATCAGGTATGTACCTGAAAGAGAAGCACTGCAATTGAAGCACACAAAGCAATCCGGGTGGTATAGATGGTCGAGGGCCTTGACTACTTTTCCCTTGAGAACTTTGCTGCATCGGTGGCACTTCTTTCCAAACCGAGCCTGATAGCAAGCTTGGTGGAAGGCCTACAGTCAAAACGAGACGTGAGATGAGCTTCCAGCGGTATGCCAAATTCAAGGAGAAGAGTACCTGGTTGTCTTTCTCTGCGTAACCATCATCTTCCGCAATAACTCGACTACAGTGACTGCATTTGAAGCACTGTCGAGCACAGGCAATATAGGTTGTTCGTCAAACGATTTCTAACATGATAAACCTCACAGCTTGCAAACACGCACCTCATAGTGGAAGTACTGGTTCAGTGCACCAACAGCTTCTCCTTCCAGGACAAGTCCGCAACCACCACACAGCTCGCGGTCGTCTTCGTCTTCCGAGAAGGCCTCTGCGTTTTCGTTCACGGTCCTTTCGATTGTTGAACGTCGTGGTCTACCAGCACCTCCCTCTGAAATGCCGCTCAAGTCGGATAAACGGTCATCATACGACTCGAGGTCAAGAACCTCTGATAAGCGCAGCGACTCCCGTTGGCCGCTTCCCATGTATCCAGCGTACTCGCCGTCGCTAAGAATTGAGTCCAGATCCGATACTTCCGAGATACGATTATTGTGGCCAGACATGTCGATGGGTGTAGCTTCCAAATCAAACTCATCTAAGTTTGATGTGCTGGACCTCAGGCTTTCAGTTCCAGACCGCCCGTTGCCGTTTGCAACAGCAGCTGCAGCAGCCTTTTGCAGCGCTTCAGCCTCTGCTGCCTCCTTCTCAGCCTGAGCACGAGCAGCCGCAGCCGCAGCGGCTTCTGCCTCGGCCTTTGCGCGTGCAGCGTCTTCGGCAGCCTTCTGTGCTTCGCGTGCTTCACGCTCCTTCTTTTCTTCCAATGCGCGTGCTGCAGCAAGTGCAGCCTCCTTTTCAGCCTTCGCTTTGGCAGCAGCCCGCTCACGTTCGAGAGCGGCTTCTCTCTCCTCCCTCTCTTTTCTCTCTGTAAGCGCGCCACATCATACTTGTTAGCATTCTAGCTCGACAACGCCACTGCACCTCAGTATCGCTTACCCTTTACCGCAACACAGTCACCGCAAATGAGGAGGTCGTTTTCCAACTTCGATCCAGCTGTCACGTGAAAAGGTAAATGCACAGCAAATTGAGTTTATCTGCTCGCACACCCCACCACCCTTCGATTCCAGTTAAACGGCATTGCTTACCTTCTTTAGCTTGTTTGTTGCAAACCGAGCAAATCATGCAAAGCTTGTGGAATGCGCCATCGCCTGCCCGGTACACTCGACCCAAGATCTCCTACACAGTACATCAACGTAAGAACCTCTCGCAAAACATCGAAACGGTTGCGAACAATACCTTATCGCAAACCATGCAGTGGTTGACGTCTTTAGCGCATTCAGCGTGGTAGGCCTACAATTCCAACACGACGGTTAGCGATTATCCGGAAGCATTCCATCAAAAACGCCGAACCTTTTTCTTAATGAGGGTGAAGTCCTCGTCCTCTTCGATCGACTCGCGGCAGCCCTTGCACAGCAAACACTGCACAAACAACATTGCAATCAGTATGCACATCGTGTTTCAAGCAAACCGACCACAGTCACTTACAATTTCGTGGAAAATCTGATCCTTGCACACTTTCGTGCGGCCCAGAATGGTTTCCTTGCAAGCGTAGCATTTCCTCAACTTGCGCACTTCGCCCGGCTTAAACTCGGTGCCACCAGACTTGGCATCAGCACGCGCAGGCCCATTGGGTGGCTTGGGCGCGCACGAGTCCGCAATCGCGAGTGCTTCGAGTCCTAGCGGCGACTGGTATTCCACTCCCTCCTCCTGCGCGCCAGTTGCTCCCGAGCATTGCTGCATCTCCATGAACCGCTGGTTGGAGGTCTCGCGTGCCGCGAGGATCGCCGCGTCCGTGATGGGGACGATGGGGTTCTCAATGTGCAGGTACGAGCCGGGCACGAGGCCCTTCTCGCCGTCCTTGATGACGAACCACCAGCCGTCGCTGTCCTTGCGCACGACGTCCACCTCGTCGCCCTTGGACAGCGCGAGCTGCGTGCTCGGGTCCTGCGGCACGAAGTTGAAGCGCGCGACTGCCTGCTCCTTGCGCGCGGGCTCCGGCACGGGCTGCACCCTGCACACACACACACAGGGCGTCAGTCGCTCAATGGCAGCAGCCTACAGCCTCTCCGACTAGTATGGCTCTCTCTGTGGGACGCACCCCATCATCTTGATGCGGGCGGCGGCGGTGAAGGCCGTGGGCACCGCTGGGACGCTCATGGGCTCTCCACCGGGCACCTTGGACGCCGCTCTCCACGGATTCTCCTGGGTCGTCACCTGCAGCTAAAACGTCAGCGCACGCGGCTAAAACCGCGCCGAAAAGCAGCACGCACCGCCTTCTCGCCGCACTTTTCGCACGCGTCCGCCTCTACAAAGTCCCCGCATCTGGTTCAGGCACAGCGCGTCAGCTCCCGTGGCGTATATAACTGCAGACTAGAGACGAACTCACTTGGGGCAGAAGCTCGGCATGGCTGCGATTGCTTTCCTCTGTCCGCCGCGTCCGAGACTGACGCTTTCCCCCCTTGCGATGCCGCTACGGCGATCGTCGACTGTGACCGAGAGCGGGAGCGCGCGAGTCACACTTGAGATTTGTATGCGTTGCAAACGTGGCGAGCTCACCTCCACAATTGGTCGAAAACGGAGCGGTACCACGTCGCCAATTGGTCGAAAGTCCGACTCACTTTTTGATAATCAACATCAACACTTGACTGGAGCAGCACCGTCGCCATGGACGTCTCGGGTGCGCTACGCGGCGGCCTGCTGTCTGCCACGGGGCTTCTGCGTGCGAGAGAGCTCGGCGTCTGCGTGCGCTGCTGCCTGCGCTTCGCCTACGTCGAAGACTTGAGCATTTACGCGTGAGTGTGGGGCCCAAGGTCACCATGATGTGCCCAGCTGCACTGTGACACACTACTAACTGACTTCTCTGATGGCTTTTGCAGATGCTCGGAGCAGAAGCTGGTGGATGCAGTGCACGAGTTCGCCAAGGAGAGCGGCGTCTCGGGCTTCGAGCCGCAGGAAGTTTCCGGTATGTGGCGTTGATGCGCGTGTGGATTTTGTTTGCAATTTGCTCACCATTTGCAATTAATTTTGTGTTTTTTACTAGGCTGTACGTGCTGCGTGGGCGTTTTGAACGGGGTTTTCCATTCGAAGATCCTGGAAGACGTGAAGCAAATGGTAGAGAAGAGCGACTACGATGTCAAGGCCTTCGCTCTCAACATCAAGCTGCCCAGTGTGGTGCTACTGCGCGAGTACTCGCTGCTGCAGTTCCTGCGCTCGGATGTGGTGGACTTCCCGCGCAAAACGCCGTTCGATATGAAAGACGTGCTCAAGGTACGAACAAGTACGGGTGTTTGGGATGGACGACATGAACTTACTGTCCATTGCGGTTGCGAATGCCTTGCACAGTCTTTGTTGGCGCCATTTATTGCGGAGATGCTCAACCAGGCTGAGTGCGCGAACGGCAGTGAGTTTGCGGTGCTGATCGGCATCAACCATGTCGAATCTGCCGACGACGTGCTCCAGATTCCGTCGATCAAGGTACGATGAGCACGTTGTCTAGTGCTTGAATGCAGTAAATCACCAGTGTATTTCGCTTTCTCTTGACAGAAACAACTAGAAACGAAAAAGCGTGGTCGTGGCCCTCCCCCGATCGTTGATGGTTTCGGTGCAGTGTCCCGCGCGCTGGGGGCGCTTTCGTCCATGCCCGAGACTATTAAGAGTCCACCCACTCGGATCACTACTGCACCGCACGCCGTTACCACGTTTGAACGCGATCCAGTGTACATGCAGGGGAGATATCTGAAGTTCCAGCGCGGACTCAGCCAGACCCCGTGGGTTCTTGACGGCGAGCGAATGGGCGAATCCTCCGTGGAAGAGTGCATTGGTGACATCGCCCTGCCATTCTTCAAGGGCACAGGCTACAAGTTTCACACAGCAGGTCGTGAAGATGTCGATGTGCGCATGCTAGGAAACGGAAGGCCTTTCATCTTGGAGATTTTGGGTAAGCTACTACAACTTTGCATTATATCTGGGTGCCGGTATCTCAATCGTGTTTGTTTTGCCTGCAGACGCCAAGAAAGCTTACCTGAATCCGTCGGAGTACGACGAGATTCAGAAGGCTGTGAATGCCGCAAACAATGGTGCTGTCAAGATCGTCCAGGTTAAGAGCTCGACGAAGGACTATTTCGCTGGGCTGCAAGCAGGCGCAGACTCCAAGAAGAAAACCTACTGGTGAGTATTTTTCTCTGGCACAAACTACTACCTCAGGTTAGACTGACAAGCACGCGTTTACTTCCATTATCAGCTGCGTTGTGTGGTCGGAAGGTGAATTGACTCCTGAATCTATTGCGAAGATTGATGCCATTGAGGACCTCACCATTCAGCAGCAAACGCCTATTCGCGTGCTGCATCGCCGAACCTTGATGACGAGGCCGAAAATTATTCATGCTGCCAAGTGTGAGGTCCTGAACAAGCATTACATGCTATTGCGCCTCACCACGTCCGCGGGAACCTACGTTAAGGAGTTCGTGCACGGCGATCGTGGACGTACCAACCCCAACGTCGCGTCAATTTTGGTATGTTCGAAAGCTGTACATGTCCTATCACGCGTAAGGTTTGCTCACATTTGTCTCTCATGCTTTTCTGTCGTAGGGCTATGACGCGGATATTATCCAGCTTGACGTCGAAAGCCTTATCGATGCCCAGTAAGCCAACGCGCGTGGCTTGCTCTACTGGTGATTCCAATGACGATCCAATACCTAAGAAATATTTTCTGTAGAGCCATCTTTGAGTCTGAATCATTATACATATAGTTACTCGTCGATGAACTCAGGAAACGCTAACGAATCGTACTGGGATTCATCCCATAGCTCGCCAATCTGGTCTAGCAGCTCTTGGGCTCCCTGTGGAAGAGCTGCCGCTACACTCTGCTCATCTTCACCTTTCGTTTTTGCTGCAACTGACGCGCGAAGCTCCTTGGCAGCTACCGCTGATGAGGACGCCTGCAGCAAGTTGAGGACTCCTTTCGTGTTCATATTCATGCTGCTTTGAGCATCACTCTTCTGTACAACCGTCGCAGCAACTTGCTCTTTGAACGCTTGCAGGTTTAGAATATGTTCCTCCAATGACTTCTTCATGATCAGTCGGAATACACGCACGGTTCGCTTTTGTCCGATGCGATGTGCACGATCCATCGCCTGTAGATCAACAAAGGGGTTCCACGAGTGCTCGATGAAGATCACCGTGTCCGCGCCCGTAAGGGTGAGTCCCAAACCGCCCACTGACGTAGTCAGCAGCAAGACGTCAATTGATGGATCGACATTGAAGTGCTGTACAATGCCTGCACGATTGGCGTGAGGTGTTTGTCCATCGAGGCGTCGATAAGTTACTCCTGGTAACGCGTCTCGCAGCATTTGCTCGGTGAGGTCCAGCGTCTTCTGTAGGTGGGCAAACACCAGGCATCGATGAGGAGAAATATTGCTGTCATCTAGGCCGTCATCGCCTTCACTAGCAAGTCCTTGGCGACCTTCCTGAGCCCCTGCTGCAATATCGCAACACTCAACCAATAGATCGCGCAAACCGGTCATTTTTCCTGAGCTTTTCCAGTCAAGCAGGGCCCCCTTCTCCTTCGTATTAAGCCCCAAAGTGACTGCATTTTCTGCAACGAGCGCTGGGTGTACACAAATCTTGCGCAGTAGTTGAAGATTTGTTAGCACGTTCGTCAATGGTTTCGGCTCAGCCGTTGTTTTTATGGACTTTGTAGATCGAGAAGATGCCATGGAGCTTGTGGGATCGCTCTCAGATGACGACGCTAGAGAATACAAACGTTTTTGCAGTGAAGACAACGGCAACAACACGTTCGAGATGATTTTTGGTGGAAGCTCTTCCAGCACCTGGTCTTTCGTTCGTCGCAGTATAAACGGTAAAACCTTTTGGTGTAGTTTTGCGATAGCAATCGCTGCGAGCTCCTTTTGCTTTGACGTTGCATTGCGCTCTTTTGACTTTGTGATTGGAAGGACAAACTCGCGACGGAATAAAGTGAAGTCGCCCAAGTATCCTGGCATTAGGAACTCGAACAGAGCCCACAGATCTGTGACGTTATTCTGCAGCGGCGTTCCACTCAAGGCCACACGATGCGATGCGTGAAGGTTCGATACAGCACGAAATAGCGCTGTGGATGGATTCCGGATCAAATGTGCTTCGTCCAACACCACAAAAGAGTAGTCGATATCTCCCAAGCGGTTGATGTCTGTCCGCAGAATCGAGTATGTAGTCACGATCAATGTCATGCCGTGATCAGATACTACGATATTATTGCCGTGACTCAAAGTCTTTCGGTCACTTGCTGGGACTGAGTAGTCGATGACTGATGCGAAGAATCCTGGAATGTATTTCTTGGCCTCTTGAATCCAGTGGTGAACGATAATCGGTGGGCATACAATGAGACAAGGCGTCGCTGGTCGTTTGCTTCGGGCTGTAGATGCCATTGCTAGTGTTACAGCCATGGCAGAAAGCGTCTGGAGTGTTTTTCCGAGGCCCATATCATCGGCAAGGATCCCATGAAGATTGTTCCTGGCCATGAAGCATAACCAGTCTATACCATGCTGCTGGTATACGCGCAAAGAGGTCTCTGGGGCCAGCCAGGGCTTCACATCGGTCTGCTGAACAGCCTTCCCTTCCGTGAAGCTCTCCAGGAAGCTACGTGAAACAGCATTCTGACTCACAATCGTTCTCAGAGAGACTGGGAGCAGCTGGTCAGATTTACGAAGCTCAAGATCCATTTGAAGTGGAATCAACGGGACTAAGTCCGCAAACGCCCCAGCAGCTAACGTTCTAACAAGTTTGAATTGCGAGCTCATGGTTTTCATCGCATAGTGCACCAAGCTCGGAACATACGGTGTCAACTCCGCTCCAAGCGAGTAGGCAATGCGGTCGAGCACCATCACTGCACCTTCTAGAGCTTCCGATTTCAAGACGTCAGCGCCACCAGTGTTTGAAAATATCACGAAGATGGATTCATACACCACGAGCATCGCGTTTTTGCGATGGTGTCCTTGTGCACACTTGCAAATAGTAGCAATGGCATGAGCCACAACGCGTCGCGTTCGATGTTCGTCGAATGGCTTCTGTGTCAATTGCGCAAGTTGGCCAAGCCATGACAAGCATGTTGCCATCGCGCTGCTCTTCACATGCGGCGTCACTAAGATGATCAAATACATGCACCGTTGAATTGTTGGTTCGTCTACGTTTGGTTGCTTCCAAGCCTTGGAGATGGCATCATTCAATGCGTGACAAACATCGAAAAGAGAATCTCCTGCGCGCTGGCAGATTTCGCGCAGAGCAGCCTCAGCCCCATCAGCTCGGACCTTTGTCTTCTTAAAAACATCAGGAGGAACTGAATCACTCAGGTTCTCCTGCAGTCCAACGATGCTGTCATAAGGGCCACCCGATACACCTACCAACGCCGTCGCGCTGTTGCAGAGGTTCGAAATGATTTTCGCGACGCACTTCTTTTGGACTTGTGCTTGATCGACTACAAAGGCTGCCACTGTTTGTGACGAAATCGTGCGGAATGCTGTATCATTTTCTTCCTTGATTGAGTTCATGAGCGCTTTGACTAGAAACCCACTCTTTTTGGGGATTGGCAGTATTTCGCAGAGAGCACTGCTACCAAGACCTTGAATACGGTGATAAAAACGAAAGAAGCTTTGTTGCACGAGTTCGTCAACGAGAAAGAGGTCTTGCCGCTTGAAATGAGCCATTTCGTATTCGTTCGGATTGTCATGCAATTTCTCGTAGGGAAACTGAGCAATGTGCTCAGCGATCTCTCGTGAAATTATCGCTGTAGATACCGCGTCTGACCTTTCTGAGGGCTGGAGTGCAATACCCACGGAGGCGTATATGTCAATAATTCGAGCTTCCATCTGCATAACGCGTTTCAATGATCCAACTTGCTCGCTATAGAGCACTAGTTTTTCTTCGCTCAGTGCATCAGGCTGGAGTGTCCTCCACTGATTTCCAGCGAATGAGCTCAGTAAGGGCCCAATTGCATCTTGCAAATGCTGAGCTCGTCGCGCTTGTTCCTCTGGGCTTCCCCGTCTTAGTTGCTTTTCAAAGAAACCCCATTTAGACAAGGCTAAAAGAACTCCGCACTGCTGTTCACCAGAGCTTCCACACAGACCGTCGCAGACGAGCTTTACTAATTCAGCCATACACGCGCTGGACAGAGGCACATGAGAAATGGCAAATCCAATAGCCTCTCCGAAAACCACACGAGAAGACATATTGTCTCGTATTATCCGGTCGGCAGGATCGTTAACGATACTACCGGATACAGTGCCGTCAGAGTTCATCATTTCAACATTTAGACAGCAGATTTCGTCCGTAGACCACAACAGCTTCATCCACGATGGAATTTTTCCAGCAATGACAGACATCAGCAGCTCGTTAATCGACAGACTATCAACTACTTTTTTCCACGCAGCAAGCAAGCTGTGTTGGACGGACTCGTCCTTTTCCAGAATCAATTGAAGCAACATATGCGGCAGAAAGATTTGCGCAAAGTTGATCAGGTTTGCCCTCGAAAATGAAGACTCCTCCGAAAATATGGCCGCTACACAAGTTGCACTGGACGCTCGAACAGATTGCGAGTGATGATGGAGCATCGGGATTGTGTACGACAAATTCTCCCAAAGAGCTGTCCTAATTGCACTGTCACTTTGCAAGAGCTCTGCAACTGGAGAATGATTGTACCATATACTTAGTGCTTGGACTATGCTGGCAGTGACCAGGCCAGACTTTTCGTTAAACTTCAGAGATCTCCATAACAACAGAGCAGCTTTCGTGATGTTTCTGTTTTCAACCCAATCCAAGTATGGGACAAAGTCTTTGAACATTTCAGCGGCCAGAACTAGAACATCCTCCTCTAGATCGAGCTGGGAGAATGCCGTCACAATATCGCTGAAGAAAAGTGGAATCAGCGCTTGGGCGTGACTGCTATGAGCTCGAACAAGATATTTCAGCCCAAGCAACCCACCATGACAAGCCTGCCAGGTCGATCCACTAAACAGTGTACGCACCACTTGTAAATACTCGACAAGTATATCTTCGCTGGAAAGACTTCCAAGTAAAATGCCAAAAACCTGCGCGCAAACCTCTCGAACTGGAGAGATCGACCCGTCCGCTGAGTAATCCACAAATTGATCCAAAGCTAGTACACATATACACCGTATTAGGCATTCTTCCAGCCACTTGTCCACGAAGTCTCGCTGCATGCTCTCGTCCGCTGCGGGTCGGACTGCTTCAACCGCGGCGGTGAAATGTGCAGCTAATAGCACTTGTCGCAACGACAAGAGTGCACCATGACGAACTTCCCACTTGGAATCAAACATGCTCTCAAAAAGATCGGAGACCAAGCTTGCGACAATCGAACCCTTGGTCTGTGATTCCGACACGTCTGAACCAGTCCCGACTGGTAAGTTCATGGCCGCACCATTTGTATCACCGTTGTGATCAACTTTTACCCGCTTGTCCTTGCTCCTAAACCCAGCTGCATCATCAGCCAGCCGACGTTTTGATCTTGCTGAGAGAGATAACATTTCACTCGCTTGCTTCCGAGGGCTACCTTCGGCAGGCTCCTCGCCAACGTTTGGTTGCTCTTCGCTTGCCTCAATGTCATCAGCGATTTCCTGTGCATCTGGAGTAGCCCCATCCACACGGCAGCCAATCAGTAAACGCATGCAAAAGCCCTCCATTCTCCCTAACAGCAACACGTACGATCTCTGTTGAGTCTGGGAAGTAACTGTTTGGTTAGTGAGTCCTCTCGGGTTTTCCAAATTGGTCCACCCGCTCCACTAAGACGCCGCAACAACAGACGTCGCTGTTTCACCGTATGAACTCGTCGCTCTTTCTCCGTCAAATTCGTCGCGTATTGGTATTCCTACACATAACAAGTTCTCAGTCAGTTCCAACCATCACCTCAAGTTTAAAGGCAGCAGCAGACTCACCTCTCCTCCACTCCGCAGCAACGGCGCACCTTTATGCACCACCTTCTTGATATCCACTGTCTGGAGATTCAGCGCCGCACTGGAAGCTTCGTGACTGCCCACTGCAGTAGAAACAACAAGTTAAATGCATCGATTCCATTGCATCGCTTCCACGACGTCCACGTACGGGAGACCAACGCGAAGAGATCCGCGACGTTCCCGTCCTCACGACGCAGGGCTCTGGCCACCACCTCGAGACACTTGGACACAGCCACGCGGATGTCCCACTCCGAGTGCACGATCAGCGGCCGTAGCTGCTCCAGAATCGAGGCGCAGAACTCTGGAGAACGCGCAGCCACTTCGCCCAACTTCTCGGCCGCGTTCTCGCGGATCTGCGCGCTGCTTCCATCTACTCAACCAGCACGAAATGCACAGCATTAGATAGAGGAAACACACGTGCAGCTGCTGCCAGTAGAAGCTCGGTCAGGTGACGGCTGCGCACCTCGCACGAGCAGGAAGAGGCTCTCGAGTCTCGTGGCCTGCGCGCTCATGATGGCAACAATCACTCTGGCGGTCACTATATTCACACTCGTACGAGTGACATGGCTACATCTGACACATACGTACTTGGGGGTCAATTGCAAACGTGGCGTTGAGGATGGACGTGGCTAAGCGCGTGCAGGAGTTCGAGCTCACGTGGGTCGTGTACGACCCGGCGGACCCGCTGGGCGCCGTCCTGGCGCTCTTTACCTTGTCCCCCATGTGAGTTTGCTGCCACAGATGCGACTGTGTTGGCTGTGCTGACCTCCTCTGTGCTGTAGCTTCTTGGTCATCACGTACGTCACGGTCGTCGCCTCGCAACGAGACTTGGACAGCATCAGTATGCTCGTGGGGCAGGTAAATACCGTTTGCTATTGCAGTATATTGCTTTATTGATGCAGTCACTGACGCTGGTAATGCGGCTCGGCAGCTGGTTAGCGTCGTGTTCAACAAGGTGCTCAAGAAACTCATCAATCAGCCACGACCGGAAGGCGCGTACATGAGCGGACCGGGGATGCCCTCTGCGCACTCCCAGTTCATGGGATTCTTCGCGGCCTACGTCGTGATTTACACGTGGAAGAGGTGCGCGGACTGTTGCACTGATTGAGTTGCACATAATGTGACTATTGCTGTCGTGTATCAGGATGAACTCGCGTCGACGACTGGAGCAGTGGTTCACGATCTTCAGTGTTATCGCGATGGCGGTGCTGACGTGCTACTCGCGTATTCACCTGAACTACCATTCCATCGACCAAGTGGCAGTTGGAGCGGTCTTTGGTGTGCTCACTGGAGTTGTTTGGTATATCTTGGTCTCCTCGGTAAGAGATGGGTCTGTTTTGATTGTACTCGATGACTGCAAACATGTGAGTAGCTCACGTTGCCGTGTTTTGGTTGAATAGGTTTCTCCGTGGCTGTTCCCACGCGTAGCCGATTCGAGCCTCGCGAAGTTCTTTTACATTCGCGATATATCACACATTCCGGACCTGACCGTCTACCAACACGAAATCTGCCGCTCCAAGGCTCCTGCTGCTTCTCCTAACAAGAAGTCTCAGTAGCTTGTCGCGTGGACACCCCTTAGAAGATGCGCTTTGTTTACTCAGAATCAATTGTAATGAAAGTGCAGCAATGGTTTTCCTCATTAAGAACCATTGTCGAATTCATACCTGCATCATCCGACCAAAGTCACGGATGGCCCTAAGCTTAGCTGCTAATGTTGTCGGGGGAATCTCAATAACCAAGGTGTGCTCCTCGAGCGAAGACCCAAGCGCGCTTCGTTGTCGACAACGCAAATCTCGGAGGCATCGGGTGGAGTGGTGTGGCACGACTCTCCCAGAAAGCGACAGACCACCTCACGACTTCATCATGACCAAGCCAGCGGAGACCAAGGGCAAAGCGCTCAAGGCCTTCGAGCTCACATGGGTTATGTATGACCCGACCGACCGGTTTGGTCTCATCATGGCGCTCTTCACGCTCTCGCCAGTGTACGACCCGCTGCCACTTTCATGCTCACTAGCCGCCTAACTCGAAAATGCTCTCGTAGGTTCGTGACCCTCATGCACGTGACGCTCATTACCTTCCAACGCGACTTGGACAGCATCAGCATGTTCCTCGGCCAGGTAAACTCAACCAATGCGTTGCAAAACCATTTCCTGCCGAACTAACGCTTCAATGTGGTGTTGGCAGGTGGTGAGCGAAGTGATCAACAAGGTGCTCAAGAAGACAATCAACCAGCAACGACCGGATGGCGCACGCATGAGCGGCTCGGGAATGCCCTCGGCTCACTCGCAATTCATCTCGTACTTCGCTTCGAACGCTGCCGCCTACACATATTCGAGGTCCGTCCGACTGACATGCTGTGAATCACCGGAAAGCTGAACCGACGAATGTCTACATTACAGGCTGAACTCGCACCGCTACATCGAGCAGTGGACCACGATTGTCGGATGCATTTTACTGGCAGCGATGACCTGCTACTCGCGAGTGCGCTTGGGGTATCACACGAAGGACCAAGTGGCTGTTGGCGCATTTGTTGGCGTGGTCGTCGGCTTTGCCTGGCACGTGCTGGTTTCGACGGTACGTTTAGGTCTGCCTGGCCCGCTATCGATTTGCCTGAGGCTCACATTGTGATGGCTATGCTGCACGCAGGTATCTCCGTGGATGTTCCCGCTCATTTCCCAGACGCGGCTCGCCCAGTTCTTCTACTTGCGTGACATCTCCCACATCCCCGATCTAATTGTCTACCAGCACGAGCTCTGTTACTCGGACGCTGCTGCTGGCTTCAAAAGCAGGTTCCTGTAGCTCTACCAACGACTAAAGGAGAAACAAGTCCCACTAGAAAAGAGCGCATGGGCTGCGCAACCTCTTAAACGAATAATCAAATAACGGGCACCAGGCGGAGCCTGTACCCCTTCATCACTCCTCCAGCGTTCTCCCTGTCTAGCTAGCTGTCTGGGTCGTTGGCACGCTTGTCGAATAGTCCACATGTGACCGCTTAAAGTTCTCAGCCCACATCTTTTCGAACAGCTCTCGCTCGTGTTGCGGCTGTGGTGGGCGAAGCTCCTTCGGGAGCTGAGCTGCTGGGCGATATGCCACGGGGTCCGTAGGCCGCGCGTTAACCTTGCCCAGGTAGCCGCCGAGGAAGTTGATCAGCACAGTTGGCTCGTTCGACTCGTACATGAGCTCGCGCATGAAGTTCTCGAGAGTGATGCATTTCTGGTGCAAATACGACGGTTCTAGCCGATTGAACCAGCGCGTCTCGATTCCTGCCCAAGCGTCTTGGGTCCGCGTGTAGCGCTTTTCATCCAGCGTCTTCACTAGTTCCCCAAACTCGGAGTACCGACGCCAGTCTGCGTACAGCTCCTTCCCGAGCATGAGGGTGATTAAATACTGCGCGTGGCGGTCGGCGCCAGAGCGTGACTGCACAATGCGGAACTTGGGGATGGACACCGTAGCGGAGACCACTTTGCTGTTGCCTTCCGTGACGATCGTAAACGTCTTGTGTGCTGCTGTAATGCGAGTGTTGGTCTGTTCATCGCCTAGGACGTGGACGTTGCCCACGTCGATGAGTCCCAAGTCGGCGCTTAGTCGGCGGCGCAGCGAGTGGATCGAACCATCGCCGCCCCAGCTCTCGCTACTCGAGTCGATGTCGGCGAACCAGCCCCACTCGGCGCTGCCCTCCTTACTCATAATGGAAGACGAACGGATGCGCGACGGCGGGCCACCTGTTCCACCACCAGCGGCAACAAACAACGCAGCACCAACGTCCCAACGACAAAACACCAAATCACAACAGTCAGTTCTTTCGTCTGCGCCGCAATGGCCTTCAACTTCAACCACAGCAGGCAGGCAAGAGGAGAGAGCATGTCCGTACCTCGCGGCGAGGCAAAGTGCGCGTGGGCGCGCATGAGCTCCGACTTCACCGTACGCTGGTCGCACGTGTTCATGTACGTGGCGATCACGTCCACGGCGGGGCGGCCGCGCGGCGTGTTGGTCACCATCGTAGTGGACGGGACCGAGTACGAGAGCGACGTGGGGAACTTGTCGGCGTGTTCGGGCGACGAGTTGGCCGTGTCGGACGTCGCGTTGGACGCCAGCGAAACGCGGCG